>PVJC01007121.1:0-52574 GCA_004026665.1 Murina feae
ATTCTCTCTCATCATTGAGGTTTCTATCTCTCTCTCCCTCACTCTCTCCCTCTCCCTTCCTTTCTGAAATCAATAAAAATATATTTAAAAAACACCCAAATAAAACACAAGTGCATATACATTACACACTTCGTTTCTGACTCCTAATGGAGTGTTTTTCTATGATATTGTAATGCTTCCAACCTGATATCTGAATCTAATAAAATGAAAATACTTGTCATCATTGTGTGTTAGTAAGGATAGAGTAGGACAGGCATCTGTAACAAAACCTCTCAAAGCTCGTGGCTTACGCCACAAATGATTTTTCAATCATTTCCTGAGTGAGCAACTGACAGCTCACTCCAGAAATGTGGAGACATGACCATGTGGACATGGAGCAGTTGTCACAATGTTGGCACATTCTAAGTGTCAATCTGGAAGCGACACTCTCCACTTCTGCTCTCATCCCAGTGGGAAGAACTGTGTGTGGGCCTTGAGTCCAAGTGGTCTTCTGTGTCCTGAGGAGAAGCGAGGAACCTGATATGGGTGGGAGCTAAAAGCTGCTGTTTCTAAGGAGTGTTGGGGCACCGGCTCTGTGTTATGTACTGTACTAGTTGCAAAGACTACGAAGAGATGTCCCTCTGCTGGAGGGTGCCTACCCTGTGGGGAATAAAAGGGTTTAGAAAGGAGAGAAGAGTTGAACTTACAGGATAATGCTCCTAGAGAGCTACTTGGGCTCTCTAAGGAGCCACCACTGACCTGCTGCAGGTAGAAATTTCATATTGGTGAGGAGAAAGGCACTTTTTCTAAGAAAAACTGCTTGTTGTCTTTTCCTACCTACTTTTTAAAAAAATGCTGGCCTCTGGGGTAGAATTTCTGGTTTTGAACCTAGAGGCCCATTCTGCTGCACCCGCCCCATCCCATGTATTTGCATATACAGCCACGGAACCTGTTTCTGAGTTCCATGAAACTGCTGCCTCTGAGCCAGGCTGCTGCTTCTCCAGGCAGTGGCCTCTGCCTCCAGGTGTGCGCACAGCAGTGCAGGCTGGGCTCTCCCGCGATCCAGTTTCCCAAGGAAAGGCGCCATGTGAAGAGGAGGTTGCTGAGAAGCAGCAGGACTCTTGTGCGCAGAGGTCCCTGAATTGGTGCTGATCTTGGGGAAGGTGGATGGTGATGACAGGTGAGGAAGTGTAAGGCAGGAATGCATACATGGGTACCCAGCACGTGACATAGACTTACAGAGGTAATCTGCTTTTTCCACATGATAAGGTGAGGAGACATGTCCTCCGAGGGGATGCGTTATAACAAAGTCATTCTATGTGACACTATTGATACTAAGTAGAGCAATGCTAATTTTGACTTTTCATTGTACAATAATCAAGGGGCCCTTTCAATGCCTTTGGCTATTCAATTGCTAATCATGTTGCCTTTGCCTGCATATTTGGAACAGGGGTGATCATACGGCCCTGCACCCCATTTCAGTAACCGTTTGTAAATGACTTGTTTACCCCGAGTGGAGGAGAGAGCTTTTCAGGGAGCGGGGTAGACGTCACAGGCAGCCAAGCTTCACTTCCCACCTGACAATCCTCGAGCTACACAGAGCAGCTTGTGCACAGGAATGATAATCACGTTGATTGAATCATTATGACTGAGCTCCTTTTCAGCTGCTTTGATTTCTCCTTTTGAGAATTACAGAATGGGCAGTGCCATAGGAAAAGAGTGGCAGTAGGAGCTGTGCTTCGAGATGCTGTTCCAAACAGTATTGAGTTTCTGGAATTATTAACTCTCGGAAGCCCTGTCCCACCCTTCCTAAACCTGCGAGCCTAGATGATTGACATTAAGAATGAAGCCTGGGATCATAGAAAAAGCTCTCCGGCTCTTGTGAGAATGAAACCCTGACTTTGGTCTCCGTAGCAGCCAGTCTTAAGGAGCAGAGCTCTGTGTCATGCCTGGCCCATGATACTTTCTGATATGACTAGAATGTAATAAATATTTTTTAATGAAGCCTTTTTAAAGCCTTCATCAACTTGTCCAGGTTTGTCCAGAACTATATCCTGGAAACCCTTCAGTTTGGGACAAACTGGGATGGTTGGTCCTTTTCCTTAAAGGCACTTCCCTGGGATCCACTATTATTCTTCGTTCTGTGGTCTGAATTTCTTGTTACATCAATATTCTATTGTTAGTTATCTGCATCATCAGAATGGCTCCAGGGCACACATTTAGCTGAGGGGAGGGGAGAGAGGGTGGGATAAGGGATAAAGAGCAGGAAGATTAATGTCATATTAGGGTTGGACTATAGGGCTTCTTTCTTTTACACTATAAATATTGTATGAAGTGTGGATGTAACCTTTACTGCAGCATGACTTGGGATTTGGCTGTTTTTATGGCTCATGATTAAAGTTAGAAACAAGTCTCTAATTAGATTACTTTTCCCCCCCTACAGACCCTGTCCTTCACATTTCCAGGAATGCTATTTTATTTATGCAACCAATCTAATTTAAACACCAAAATATGTAGATCAAATGTAGAAAATGTGTAAAAAAAACATTCTGTTTATTTTTTACCCCAAATTATTTATAATCTAAGATATTGACTTTAATAAGCACTGCAGGGAAAAGAAAGCATTGAAACTTGCAAATTCTGTCTTCCTTAAAAAAGTGTTATTATCTATATTTGGTAAAATCCATTGAAATTCTGTTGAGGTTGCATAAGAAAATGGATGGGTTTTTAATGACTAGTTTGTTGCCGTTGCAAATAGCTAAATATAGTTGGCTAAAAAGCAAATTGAACCTTAAGGAACAGAATTTAATCTATTGGCTTTGCCTTCTGGTCTATCCTAGTCAGTAATTTAATTATTTGTGAAACTTTTAAACTCAACCAACTGCCATGGAATTTATCCAGTTTGAGGGTTACATTCATTTAAAATGTTATTTATTTATTTATTTATTTATTTATTTATTTATTTATTTCAGAGAGGAAAGGAGAGGGAGAAAGAGATATAAACATAAATGATGAGAGAGAGTCATTGATAGGCTGCCTCCTGCAAACCCCCAACCCCCTCTGGGGATTGCGCTCCCAACCCGGGCATGTATCCTGACTTGGAATCAAACTGTGACCTCCTGGTTCGTAGGTCAATACTCAACCACTGAGCCACACTGGCTGAGGGGTGTTACATTCATTTCATCTTTTGGTCCTGATGAAATTAGCAACTTGGCTTTATTCAATCATAAAGAACTAACTCTATTGGAAATGCCAGTGTTCAATGTTTAATGTCTTTAAATATATCAATTAAAAAATTTCAGAACATTTAGCCTGCCTGCTGAGTGGAAGTGCAATAGAACCCTTGGGTTCAAATTTTGGCACAATTGGGGATCTTTTTAGTTCTTTATATGCATTTATTCAATGGGAGTTTAAAAATTCAGCTGTGATGAGTAGGGCGAAACATTTAAAGGATCTAATATAAATAACATCAGAAAGTGAACCCCCATCAATCAGCAAGTCTGATGTTAAAAATACGTATAAAATATTCCTCCAGCTATTAGATGCCATCTACTGGTTGTAATTTCTGTTAGACACAACTGGCCATCCTTTCAATGCAGAGAGAGAATGGTCAGGATACCTATCACTAAAATTCAAATACTGTGATATGGACTTCATAGGGTTATTTTGTGAAAATCAATCACTGGATAAATAAAGCCACATTTTGAAATTCAGAGTACATTTAGAACAAAGCTGCTGTGAACTCAAAGGCCTTCTTAGATGTACTTGTAATTTTGGTTTCCCAGGAGTATCTGTGTGGTTGGACCATCCTATTGCTATGGGTTCTGTAATCTAGCTTCTTTGTAGATGTGTTATCATATACAGGCATCTGCATATAGTTCTTTTATCGTGGTATCTTACTATATTTTGCAAAATCAGTTAGATCCCAGCTGTCCTCCAAATAGATTGTAGCAGTGGAACAACTACGATAGCTCATGTGCTATTGATTAACACACACAGCTCTGTCTGCATTTTTATATTTAAGAATATTTGTAACTATTCTAAAGAAAGTCAAATATATATGCACTTCTGCCGGAAGCCAACTCTAGCATGTCATAACTGCAAGAGTTTCATCAAAAGGTTGATGGAACTTGGGGACTCAACAAGGGCTGAGTCAGGCACATATGTTGTCACCTGTTGGGAATGGTTGATGGCATTTCCCCAGACCTGAAAAGGGATAATTGCTTGGCTGCCAAACAGTTTAGGGCATCTTAATCTACATGTTATTGCCTCCTACTGGCCAAACACCTGAACAGCCATAGGCTAATCCCCCCAAATCTGACAATGTTTCTGTGTACGAAACCCTGACCCTTTAAAGTGTATATCTCTGCCTCGCCTCAGGACAATTTGTGTTAATAAAAAGCATGGGGTCCTGAGAAGAGGAGATCTTAGTTCCTTTTAGCTAAGCTCCTCTGACCCCCAAATGCCTTTCAAAATTATATTTCGTCTCTGGACTCTTTAAGTTACACACAGCCTTCTCCAGATTGCTGAACCCTTCTTAATGCTGGAACAAAAACTCCGGCACACTTGACATCTGTAAATTCTAGCTTTGGAGTATGAGGACTATACTTGTGCTCTAGGTAGGAATAATAAGGTACGTTATGGATAAAAGAGTTAAAGTTTCCCGAGTTTCTTAAATTCGAGGGAAAAACACATATAGCAAATTGTGCTGATGCTTTAGGACAAGAGGTTGCTAAATTACAGCCTGCAAACCAACCCCAACCATATCCTGTTTCTATAAATACACATTATTAGAACACAACCACACCCATTTATTTATACATTGCCAAACGCTCCTTGAGCACTGCAAGGCAGAACTGAGTATTGAGACAGACACCATATGGCCCCGAAATCCTGTAATATTTACTACTGGGTTTTTACCTAACATATGCCTACTCCTGTTCTAGAAACTTAGATTCGTTATTTCCTTAAGGCTGTGTTTTATTTAAAGTTCTAGATCAGCATCTTTGCTTCAGTCAGCATAAACTTGGCAATAGCTAGAGCTTGCCTGTGAGAGACCATTCCACCAAGAAAGATGACGAGGGCCACTTCTCCTAGCAGTTTGCACAGGCAGCCTCCCAGTGGGGTCAGCCTGGCTGCCCTTGGGCTCCCGGTGACTCCCCCGATGTTCCCTAGGGCACAGCAGGGCAGCTTTGTTCCTGGTCAGAGCAAAGGGCCTCTCTTCCACCTTTTGAATCCAGTTGCTGAAATACATGTAGGAGAGGTAATGAAATTGAACGTGATGTTTATTGAACTAGAACTCCCAGAGAAGCATAGGAGGTACATGTTTTGGAGTAGGTTGGTGAGGTGTCAGCAGCTTTGATTGGTGCATAGTGTGACCACTTACAAAACACTTCACATGGTGCAAGGACAGGAGGAGTTAAGAAGGGAAAAAGTAAGAAATATATGAAAAGCAAAAGCCCACGTGTCTTAAAAAAAGAAAAGAAAGGCAAATAGGCCAACTGAAAGAACTTGGGAAAGAGATATTTTCATATACTATTGTATTGTGGCAAGAGACTGAGAAAAGCCCTAAAGGTGATTTTTCAAATGCCACATTTATTGATATACTTGAGACCCTTCTTTTTGTTAAAATTACCTTTGCTGGTGATAGCAATGGAAACATGGAATTTATATAATTTCTTTCTAGGTGCTTTTAGAGGCATTATTATCTATCCTCAAAAAACTTCTATGGTAGAGGGGAATGTGTGGAGGTGAACGAGGGTACTGGGGCATAAATGGCAATGGAAAAAATAAAATAAAATAATAAAATACATACATTAAAATGATCTATGGCAGAGAGAGAGAGAGAGAGAGAGAGAGAGAGAGAGAGAGAGAGCGCTATTATTTATTTTTAACTTCAATGAGAGAGAAAAAAGATTCAGAAGAGAATGTGTCACATCTGAACTGGGAGTTTGATGACAGCTCTTTCCTGGCTGCGTGATGCTGTGGTAAATTATCTCTTGGGGTAAGAATTCTTTAAGCTTCAAGTTCTCTCAGCTATAAAGTGAAGACAAAACTGAGCTTTCGAATTGTCACAAGGAATCCATGAGATGATGTGTGTAAGCATCTAGCTGTTAATGTAAAAAAAACATTGAAACCTGTAAAGAATTTTTGTGAGTTTATTTGAGCCAAACTGTCAACATATACTGGGAAGCAGAACCTCAACAAATTGAGATAATGCTCTGGAGATTGGCGGATTACATCTGTATTTATACCTTGCAATCAAAGAAAGGAACGTAGGTGGGTTGCATGAAATCCATTGGTGATAGACTAGAGAGGTGGGAGAAAGCAAAGTGAGGAAACCCCTGGGACTGAATAAAAAGTAAAATGGACACATACTTAGGTGGGTGCAGGAACAATTAACATGACAATGAAGGAATTTGTGGGATCTGTCCTGGCGCCCAGCACATTAGGTTGTGCCCCAAGGGGTCCAGAAAAGGAAAAGGAAGTTACATGTTACCCAGACATTTCAAAGTGTATGTTATCATAAATAGGCTCAGGAAAGGTAAAGGTTGACCTTGTCAGTGAAGATACCAACCTAGGATATAACTACCCACCATCACTGCTTTTAGTTGAAGTTTAATTTCAGACCATCTTTTGGGGTTACTTTAGGTCTCTGAGTTTGCAAGACCGCCATGCAGGCCTTCTCTGAGCCTGTCAGGTCAGCCTGTGGCCCCTTTCGTCCACATAGCACAGTGGTGGGCCTCCCCTAGTGCTCAGTAAACTGGAGCCCTGGGTGTGTTACTATATGTGCAGGTGCAGGCCGCTGTCCTCAGGAAGCCTTGCTTGCAAGGTTGGCCCTTGGCCTAGGAACGTGAGTGGTAAACAGCTTCTGACAATGATATATAACTTCCTCACTGACAAGAGTGGCTCACTAGGCCTCAGCTGCTTGTACAAATAATGTGATTTTGTGTGGGTCACCCGCTTTCCTTCTGGGAGTGTGGAATTTGGGTTGTATTAAGCAGAGGGTGCCTACGGGACCAGCTTCCAATAAAAACCTTGGACTTTCTAATAAACACTTTGCATTCTCTAACCTCCCTGGGCAGAAACACCGCAGGCTTGTTGCTAGAGAAAGGAGCAATTTCAAGGGCGCCCCCTCATAGGAGGGAGAGGGTGGGAGCTGTCTTTTTTTTCATGATCAGGCAGCATCTTAGCCCTCAGGGAAACTATGCACTGATTCTTCTGTCTTTCTAGTGTTTCTCCTAACATAGGGATGGTCTTAAGGACCTTTGACACATCTATATAGTTTCTTTATATCGTAATGCTAATTTGATTAGGCTAGCCCACTACTTCCGAACCTTGGCTATAATCATAAATATAACTTTGTAAAGGTGGTGTCTTCTGGGTTTCTCCATTGAAGTTATTTATTTTTCTCTTTGTAGTTAACATATTCCTTGGGGAGAAACACTGAGACTATGCAAATATCCTATTTTTCTTCAAACACTTATGCACTAATTTTAGCAACCATTGGTGGATCGTGCCTGCAACAATTCTGACTGAGGATAATTTTCCATTTCTCTTATTTTTTTCTACATTTATTAATTGGAATTCTGTAAGAAAGAGCTGTCTCTCCTACCCCATTTATTTATTCAATTATTTATTATGCCAGTATGGACTCATGAATATTTATTTGGTTCTATGGGGCTGTAATACTATCATTATTTATTTATTTATTTATTTGCTCAAATTGTTCCAGCTTTGGCCACCAGGAGCTTTCCATGTTGGTGCCTATGCCTTTGGACATATCTCCATCCTCTTTTGAGTACTTCTTTTCATAAGATGCTCCAGTTTTGTCAGGTATTCCCCTGCCCCATCTCTAGAATCAATTTGTTTTGCAAGAAACCCTGCTCCCTTGTATTGGAGAATGGAATTGAAAAACCAAGTTCTGGGCTCTGAGTGTGCTCGCTGCTGCTGCTGCGGCGCCATTGCTTCCAGTTCTCCCAGTGGCGAGTGTGGAAACAGATGTATATACACTAACCCCAGCATACACCCCTCTCTGTTAATTTCCAGATCTGACTGTCGAATACACACACACACACCATACCCATGTCTCCCATTCGAATCCAACGCCTCCTCAGGGTTCACTCTGGCCTTCTTCCTTTCCTCATTTGTAACTTTCTCCTCTGACAGTGAGAAACCCGACTCTCATTATCTGTAATATGTTTTTTTATTTGCTCAAACCTAGCCCTGTGTGAAGTGGAAGAATAGCTAACCCTGTGAGAAGCAAATCCAGGTCAGTGTTTTTGTGCGGCGCTTCCTGTCTTTGTTGCTTGCACTTTTGTCAGAGTTGTTTTAAAGCCCTTACCTGGCCATTTCAACGTCTGGGCCACCTGGGTCTGCTGCTACTGACTTCTTTTCTGTTTTTTGATCATGCGTCATATTTTTTTGCCCCATTTTGAGCTTTATAATATTGGCTTTTATTTGAATACTTTTAAATAGAAGAACGGTTGAGACAGAAGCAAGTGTCATTTTCTCCTTAAAAAGGCATGTTGCCCCTTGAGTGGGGCTGCTGGAGGGAGGGGAAGAGGCTGACCTAGTCTGCTGGGCTCTGGTGCTCCGCTGACCACTGAGATTCCAAGCATGCCAAAGCACAGCAAGCCAGCCACTGGCTGTCATTCAGTGCTGGATGCACACGCAAAAGTACAGAGATGCCGCTTTGTCTGGAAGCCATCTAGACTGCAGATCATGGGCAGAAATCTATTTGAAACAACACAATAAATAAAACTAATGAACATTTGTGGTACTGGAAGGCATTAATCGTAAACTACAACCAGAAGGAAAAAATTGCTAATAACTAGATATGACTAATATATCTGTACTGGCTTTAATATCTATGTAACCAGATAATTGTGAGAAAGCATCCATGATTTACCCACTTAAAGTGTTTGAGATAGATGTAAATATTATTTTTGGAGGTTGGCAAGAGTTCATTTAATCCACATATAAAATGTTAAATTAATTTTTTTCTCTTGTAGCTTTGAGACTTGGTTTTTAGAGATCATGTAATAAAACATGAATGTTATCATTTCAAGATTTTTTAACTTTCAGGGGAAATGGAAAAGTCATACATTATAATAACATACAGTATAAAGTATATATATATGACTTGAAGGCGTGGTAATTATAGTTTTGGGGGTAAAAAGATTTGTGAATTAAAATATGACAAATATCAGGTGCATGTGAAATAATATTTAAACAAAATTTCTGAGTGGAGATTTTTTTACTGCTTTAAAAATTTGTTCTAAGTTTTCCTTAGAGTATTGAAGCTTAAAACCAGTCAGGATATGTAGACCAGCAGATGGCACTCTCAGGAAAACCAACAGTCCCTGAGATTTTTTAAATTCTACAAGGGGAAAATTACAAAGTGAATGCAAAAATAGGTGAAAAATCTGGAGTTCCATTACATAGGTAAGAGCAAAGAAACAGATTCTGGAAAAGGCAATATAAGGCTTGTGATATAACCTACTCTTCCTCTCACTTTGATTTATTATCGTATTGAACAAATGAGTTTTGAAAATCTTGAAGATTGTTTCTAGTCCAAAATATCCTGTCTCACGCATCCATTAAAACAATTATTTAGAGATGCTCTGCTCTCATAGCAATTGTTCAAAGTGGAAACGCAGCAGGTGGCTAACTGCTCAGAAGAAACCAAGAGGCTGCCTTTTGCAAGGAGTCGTCTGTGGTTCACAGAGTTTGGCTCCCTCCAGCGCACTATCCCTCTTTGAGGGACAATCGCTTGCTAAGCAGAAGCAGCACTGACTGTTTAAGGAAAGCGTCCTCTGCTAATGTTTCCTGGCAGAATGTCAGAAAGAAAATGCAGAGGCAAACGCATTAAAAATGGTCAGACGTTCTCATGCCTCTCCCTATAAATGTCTCTGAAAGCACCTAATTTTAATTACCTTGTGCACAGAGTGGAAATAAAACGGGGAAAATAAACATTTTTTTTTGTACAAAAGCACAGAAATAATTTTATCTTGGCAGGGATCATAAGCTTGAGATGCATTATTTTTTGCTACTTCCAGTTTTTCTTTTTTCCTTTTTTTCACGATGAGTCTTCTATTATGTACAGGGCTTACAGAGGAACAATAAGAGTCTTCAATAATTCATGTCTGAGAGGAGTGAAAATAGAAGGACACACCTTATTATGCAGACATCAAATGGATTACTTATTCTACCACCTAGAAAACAGTCCGAACCAGCCTCATTGCTACTGAAAAGGCACGTTCCTCCCTCCTTATCTGCCCCCCTCTGGCGCTTAGAAAGGTCTGATGTTGTAGGGCCTAAGCATCTTGGACCAGAACTTCTTTCCATTCCTAAGAGTTTGTACTCGTTTGGAATTTAAGCTTAAGATCTAGATAGAGTTTTGTCAGCTAGCAAGAGGAGAGAGGGAGGGGAAGAAAGAGAAGGAAATGAAGCTGGAGAGGACCATCTTCCCTTCACGCCAAGTGGGAGTTTTGAAGTGACCTGGCAGAGGCTGTGGCCCCAGGAGCAGTGGTGTGAGCGGTGTGGCCTCTGCCGCTGTAAACAGCTTTAAAGTGCGTGCCGCTTCCTCCCTACCACAGACTGTCATTCGAATCTGAAATGACAGCTGTGTCAAAACAAGTTTGCATTATGTAGACCTAATTCCAATTTTAAAAACGCTGACTCAGAAGCCTATGTAACTCAGCAACAATCAGCTATATTTGTCAGTTTCTTTGTCAGTTTCTTTGGGAAGAGAATATCAGATCCAGGATATCCAGTGAAAAATAAGATAATTGATTAAACAAACAGACAAACAAACAAACAAATAAAAAACCATCTAGGCACTTCAGAATAGCAAAAAGAGAAGACTTTAGAGAAGCCAGAGAGAAAATGTAAAACTAAGACCCACAAAGAACTGGCTATTAGACGAATTCTGACTTCTCAAGCACAGCAATAGAAGCCAGAGAGTATGAAGTGATAGCTTTGGAGTGGGGAAAACTGACCATCTGGAATTCTACAGGCAGAGAGAACGTTTTTCAAAGATAAAGGCAAAATAAAAGCCAAAATAAACCAAAACTGATGGTTTCCCAGATTCATGAGCCAAAACCCCCCTTTAAATAAATACTAAAAAACAATGCAATTAAGTAGATTCTAAAAATTCTGGCCATACATTGTTAATAACAAAATCATAAGAATGCAAAGTTTGATGGATAATAGAAAAAGATACACCAAATGTTGATCAACCAAAAATATATATCTTAATTAAATATACCGGAAGAGTGTTGACATAGCTAGTGACTATCTACAAAAGACTTCAAGCAAAAAGCATTACTAGTGGTAAAAGTTCACTTTCAACTGATAAGAATTTCAATTCATCAAGAAGATATGAAATGTCAAACTTGTAACAGCATAATTTAATTAAAAAAATAGAACTGCAGGGAGAAAACAAATACATGTAGATTTGAACACATCCCTCTTAGAAACGAATAGTTCAAGCAGACAAAACTGAATAATGACAGAAGGTTTAAAAAGCATAACTAACAAGGCTAGATACCTGCAATATTGTATGCAACAATTAAAGAATGCACATTTTTCCAGACACATGGGAACATTCTCAAAAATTGATCATCCAGAGGCCATAACTACCTCAACAGAAACAAAAGCCTGCTATCACAAAACCCATATTTTCTGACCAAAATACAATTAAGTTAACAGTGAAAACAAAACTAAAAGGACTCCATGTTTGGAAATTTTTATTTTATTTAAAAAAAATCTTTATTGTTGAAAGTATTACACATGTCCCCTTTTTCTCCCCACTGACCCCTTCTAGCCCAACCTCCCCCCCCCCTCGAGCTTCACCACCCTGTGACCATGGGTTATGCACATATGCATACAAAAGTTCTTCGATTGATCATTTCCCACCCACCCACCCTTCCCCCATCTTCCCTCTGAGATACCACAATCTGTTCTATGATTCCATGTCTCTGGATTTATTTTGTACATCCGTTTATTTTGTTCATTCTTGTTTGGAAATTTTTAAAACTTCTAGAACTCAAAGGTCAAAGGAGAAACAAAAATACTGTGTCCAAAATAGTGAAATGCTGTGAAACTAACATGGAAATTTATAACCTTTAATGCTTTCATTTAAAAGGAAAAGACTAAAAATTAAGGCACTAAGCATCCAACATAAGAAACAAAATAAAACAATCTCCAGCAAATTAATCTCAGAGGAAGTAGAATAAAGGGAGGTAATTATAAAAATAAAAGCCATAATTAACGGAATAGAAAACAAACATAAAAAAGAGAAATAGCCCTGGCTGGTTTGGCTCAATGGATAGAGCGTCGGCCTGCGGACTCAAGGGTCCCAGGTTCTATTCCAATCAAGGGCATGTACTTTGTTTGCGGGCACATCCCCAGTGGGAGGTGTGCAGGAGGCAGCTGGTCGATGCTTCTCTCTCATTGATGATTCTACCTCTCTATCCCTCTCCCTTCCTCTCTGTAAAAAATCAATAAAATATATTTAAAAAAAGAGAAATAATGCCAAAAATGGGTTTTTTAAAAAATGAGTAAAACAGACAAGCTTCTGAGGTAGTAAATCAAGGAGACACAGAGAAGACAAGAGGTAGTGGGATGAAAGGAGGACTCAACTATAGATGCTTCCTACATTTAATAGGTAAGAATCAACTATGACCAATTTTAAGCCCATTAATTTGAAAATTTAGATGGAATTGAGTAATTTAAAAAATTCAACCTAACCACACTGACTCTACAAGAAATAGAAAATATGAATAACCTCATAATACTAATGAAATGTAATCACTAGACAGGAATCTTCTTAAAAAGAAACTTTCAGCACTTTTGACATCACAGGTAAAGACAAGGGACATTAATTCCAAGTTCATACAAACTCTTGTAGAGAACAAAAGCTAGTATATTCTTGACACTCCAATGTAATGAGAAAAAATAATTTTTTAAATCTTAAACAAATCTTAACAAACTGAATAGAGCAGTGCATAAATAATGAATAATAATGTATCATGACCTAGATGGGTTTACCTCAGGGATGAAAGGTTATTTTAACTTTAGAAAAATAATTCATTGCAATTATTTAATTTAAAAGAAAAAAATCCTATCACCATATCAACAGAAAAAAAGCAGTTTAAAAAAAAAAAAAGGCCTCTCTCTTTCCATGATAAAAAGTTCTACAAATGAGTCCGGGTCTTGGGTTTGAGTCCCAGTCCAGGACACATACCCATGTTGCAAGTTAGATCTCAGGCCCTGGCCCCAGCTGAGGTGCATATGAGAGACAACCAATCAATCTATCTCCCTCACATTGATGTTTCTCTTTCTCCTCCTCCTCCTCCTCCCTTCCTCATAACTATGAATGGTGCCAGGTGAATACTGGAAATATCAGGAGGAGCACTTTATAAACTACTAGAGGCCTGGTGCACAAAAATTTGTGCACTCCGGGGGGGGGGGTGGTCCCTCAGCCCAGCCTGTGCCCTCTTGCAGTCTGGGACTGCTCAGGGGATGTCCACCTGCTGGCTTAGGCCCGCTCCCTGGAAGATTAGGCCTAAGCTGGCAGTCAGATAGCCCTCTGGCAGCCTGGGAGCCCTAGGGGGATGTCCACTTGCCAGCAGGCCTAACCTGCAGTCAGACATCCTTAGCACTGCTGAGGAGGCAGGAGAGGCTCCCACCACCACTGCTGTACTGGCAGCCGTCAGCCTGGTTTGTGGCTGAGCAGAGCTCCCCCTGTGGGAGCACACTGACCACCAGGTGGCAGCTTCTGCATTGAGCGTCCACCCTCTGATGGTCAGTGTGTGTCATAGTGACCAGTCATTCCCAGTGGTTCTGCTGTTAGTGTCAATTTGCATATTACCCTTTTATTATATAGAATAGAGGCCTGGTGCATGGGTGGGGGCCAGCTGATTTGCCCTGAAGAGTGTCCCAGATCAGGGTGGGGTTCCTGCTGGGGTGCCTGGCCAGCCTGGGTGAGGGGCTGAGGGCTGTTTTCAGGCTGGCTACAGCCCCTTCAGGGTGAAGGTCCCTGCTGGGGTGCCTGGCCAGCTTGGATGAGGAGCTGATAGCTGTTTGCAGGCTGGCCACAGCCCCTTCAAGGTGGGAGTCCCCTCTGGGGTGTCTGGCCAGCCTGGGTGAAAGGCAAATGGCTGTTTGCAGGGGCCCCTTCAGGGTGGGGGTTCCCGCTGGGGTTGGGTGAGGGGCTGATGGCTGTTTGCAAGCTGTCCAAGTCCCCCAGCAGGAACCCTCATCCTCATGAGGGTGTGGTCATCCTGGGTAAGGGACTGATGGTTGTTTGCAGGCTGGTCACAGCCCCCAGGGACCCAAGCTCCCAGTGAGGCTGACTGGAGCAGGTATCTGGGATTTATTTATCTTCTATAATTGAAACTTTGTTGCCTTGAGCGGAGGCCACAGCCAGCCAGGGCAAGTGGGAAGCTCGGCTTCCTCCATCGTTGGGGCAACCAAGCCTCCTGCTTGTTCCAGCTCTGTGGCTGCCGGCTGCCATCTTGGTTGTGTTAATTTGCATATAGTTGCTCTGATTGGCTGGTGGGCGTGGCTTGGAGTGAAGCGGAGTGACACCAATTAGCATATTATTTATTAGTGTAGATACGGTCATCTGACTATCATGCTATACACCTGAAACCAATACAAAGTAATATTGAAAAAAATAAAGGTAAAATAACATATTTCCATATAACTTAATTGAAAAAAAGAAACAACAATATGGTAACAATAAGGAATGGATCTATTACATATTTTATACTTAGAAATATAGAGTAAAATGTTGATGTCTAATTCTGCTTCCACCACTTAGAGGAATTACCAAATCTCTATAACATCAATATCCTTATCTATAAAAATGGAATATTTATAATACCTACTTTACAGGGTTGTTGTGAATACAAAATGAGATTATTAATGTCAAGTACTTCACATACAGGCTTTGGCATGCAGTTAAGTACTTAGTAAATATTACATATTTATTTTACTATTGCATATGAAACACCATTTAATGGCATAAGGAATTAAAATATTAAATTAAATTTATTTTCATCAGAATGCATTCATAGTATATGAATTAAAAAGTTAATAAGACAGATATACAGCCTACGTCTATTTTTGTGAAGAACGAAACTTATCAAAAATTCTGCAAATATATACATAAGTTGTTAACATTGAGGCATGCAAGTTATTTACGTCTTTTTTTCCCCCTCTGTATATATGTATCTTCTCATGTTTCTTCCATGCTCTGCCCTGCCTAATGGAATGTTTTCCTTAGGAACCCTGCAGTGTCCTGGCTGACAGCAGAGGGCGCTGACGCTCCTGAGTTCCTCCTGGAGCTAACACTGACCATGGAATCCAGTGAGCTGTCCAGGGGCTGAAGAAGGCAAGAGCCGCAGTCCGCAGACAGAAAAAATAATTTCCTGCCCCCAAACAGACAAACACTTGCACATTAGGAGCTACTGGTGCCAGAATCCCAGACAATTTTTATCAGACTCTCTAGATCATGATATACAATTATGAATCATTGTTGCACCGCTCAATTCAGTTTGCTAATTCTAATGGGCAGCCAGGGTTGAGAATCCCGGATGCATAAGGAAACTGAAAGCAATTTAGATGCCATGAAGATTGGAGGGGTATGTCTGTTGCTCTCATTCCTTCAAAGATGCGGTCCAGCTGTCGCAGAGGACCCTCGCCTGTCTCTGCTCCACATCAGTGTGTATCCTTCCCTCCTTTCCAAGCACCCTCCTGGGCATTCTCTGGTAAAGACATAGCTTGCCTGGTCTCTTCCATCAGGTGGGAGCACAGAGCCTGTGTGTGTGTGCTGTGGTGGGGGGGGAGGGGGGCCACCAGCGGAGGGGGCCTGGAGGGCCCACGCTCCCCACTGACCACAGTCCGTCCTGCTTCCTTCAGATGTTTCACACGAGTTTATTATGAAATGTTCCACCCCACGAGACTTCCTTATTCCATATTGCACTCCCCAGCCCTGGAAGGTAGCCCTGCTAATGATGAAGCAAGCGCCTTACCCACAGATGCCTGGGCAACCAGCTACCAATAAGCCCTGCTTCACCCAACAGAGAGCAGTGCCTGGGCCTTGGGGTGCGGACCCTGCACTCTTGAGTTCTTGTGCGCCACACTGTGGGGCAGGCAGGCGGCTTAGAGGGCTTGACTGCTCAGGAAGCAGGAAGTGGGGAGAAGTCAGGTTGAAGATAGAGAGCCAGCATCACCAGCTCCCATGTTCTGTCACCCTCTGGCCCACAGAGTAGAGAAGACCGACTGTGCTTAGCCCCTCTTCAGCCCCAAACGCCCTCGTGCTGCATTCTGTCTGGTTCTGTTTGGTTCGGTAGGTGTTGGCATCTGGCTGGGTGCAAGTAACTACAGAGGACTAATGTCTTAAGGAATGCAACCCCCTCCCTCTCCTAAGGCTGGTGAGTAGAATCACAGCTTCTCCTTGGTTTTCCAGAGAACCACATGCGGAGTGCAAAAAATAAAACAAACCCCACATAACTGTTTAACAGGGACTCTCATATCTATACTATTATGTCCCCTATCCTCTTCTCTTCCCCGCAGCAAACCTAAGGGTAAGAAAGGGAAGCAGATCCCAGTCATAGTTTGGGTGGTGTCATTGGAGGAAAAGGAACAATAGGTTTAGATGCTGCATTTTCTGGGGGTAGGCCTGTTAGAAAGAGTTGTCAGACATCAGGTGGAGAACACTTGGGAAAGTAAACACTATCCAGACTCAAATTAGTTCTCATTGAGTAGTTGCAGTTACTGAGGCTTACGTGGTACCCCAGCCCGAACCTTAGTCACGCAGAACAGCTGTGCACTCTCTCCCCCCATGCTGTGGGGTGGCTGGGGTTCGTCTGCTGACCTTGCTCGGCAGCTGTGGCAGCTGGGTCTTTCCAGCTACTTGATCTTTCCTTTGGGGCTTCTTCCTGGCGGGATGGCCTGAGGGCAGCGTCCCAAGATGACCTGGTAGATGGTCTCAGGGAATGTGGGCAGAACCCAAAGGCCGAGGGAGACCTCAGCTCTGGGGCCTGAACATTACTTCCTCCACTTGAGTCAAGGCAAGCCCCACACGGGGAAATAGGCGCCCTCTCTTAATGGTAGAAGTGGCAAAACATTTGTGGCCATATTTAATACTTCACAGCATTTCTCACCCAGGGCACTAATTGATATTTAGGGGAAATTCACTCTTTGTTGAAAGGGGCAGGGAGAAGGCAGAGGGCTGTCCTGTGCACTATAGGATGTTTAGCCGCATCTTGGTCTCTACCCACTAGATGCCAGTAGCACACTCCCACTGAAAAGGTTTCCACACACTGATGTCCCTGAAGGGGGACAAAATCACCACAATAGGGAACCAGTGATCTGCTCCAAGAGTTGATTATTTTAAAGATGGATTATCCGTCACTTGGTATCAGTACCTACTTTTTGAGAGCAGTACCGGCTCAGGACTGCTTGTACCCATGAACATCCCCATCTGGAATGGCTCTTGTGGCTGGAACGCCAAGTTCACATGCTAGTCCGAGAGCATTCAGGGACCCTGTGCTGAGCAATAGGAAGCACATCATCCCACGTGACACTCATTAGCTTAGCAATCAGCATTGCTGTTTTTCCTTCCCCACAGTTACATATGCTGACCTTTGTCGGGATCCATGAGCCAGGCCAAGCCAGTGATGGTCACCTCAAAAGATAAGGGGAAAAGCCTTAGCTGGTTTGGCTCAATGGATAGAGCACCAGCCTGCAGACCAAAGATGTCTCGGGTTTCATTCCAGTCAAGGGCATGTACCTTGGTTGCAGGCTCCTCACTAGCCTGGGCCCTGGTCGGGGCTCGTGCAGGAGGCAACCAATCAGTGTGTGTTCTCTTACATGGACGTTTCTCTCTGTCTTCCCCTCTCTCTTCCACTCTCCCTGAAAATCAATGGAAAAACATCCTCGAGCAAGGATTCACAAAAAAGCAAGCAAAACCGAACAGGTCAGGGAAACGAGTTCAGTGTGCGGTTAGGACTGGAAGAGGCATTCTACAGTTCACTGGGGTCTGAGTAACTTTAATTTTGTTCACACACATAATAGAAACATTTTCCACCTGCGACATTCCCACGTCACACTGTCTGGGGGTGATATTTGTGGAGCCGCATTCCTATGGCTGCTCGTTATTGTCTCAACAGTCATTTCTTCCTACATGATGATTAATTTTCAGGGTGTTTTTTTTTTATAGTTTATTGCTCCATTGCCCCACATGTCAGAGCTGCAGGAATCATCACAAAGTAACAGGAAATCTTAATATCTCCAAAAGCTAGGTGCTTTTTGGTTTGAAAGTGGCATGCATGCCCCTGCTCAAGCAACCCAGGCTTTTGCGAGCTCTTCGGGGCTGTTTGTGCTGATGATAATCTCAGCTGAGAGGCGTTGCTGACACCATTATTTCTTGAAAGAGACGGAAGGACCCAGCATCTTTATGCTCAGAAAGCATCCCATTTTGTCATCCCAGTTCTTTGATGCTGCCAAGAATCACTGAACAGTGAGAAGCTGACAGGAAATCCATATTTCACAGAAAAAAATGGTTTTGCTCAATAAAGAAGGAGCATAATATTGGGGTAGAACTTCCTGCTTATGGGGCTGATCACGTACAGAGCCAAGAGTGAAAACTGCCATGGAGATCCTGCTAAATGTTTCATCCCATGGCTAAGCCCTTCCACTGCTTACCTTGTAGCTAAAGGACTCCAAAAAGTTGTTTTTCTTTAGAATAGGATCTGATGTGGGGGAAGTGGCGCCAGGTGGCACGCTAACAGTTCCAGCATTGCTTTCCCAGGTTTGATGCATTGCAGCCAGATTTTAATTGGAATCTACACATGGAAAAGAGACTCTTGACTGTCTATAAATAATCACAACATGGCGGAAATGTAGCAGCTATGGAAACAGTTACAGCAAATAAACGTCCTCAGGAAAGCTGCAAAGTCTTTTCGTTCTTTTCTCTTCACCCCTCATCAGCCCTTCTTATTGATTCATATCCCGGCTTCCTTGTACCCAGAATTACATCCCAAACTAGGCTCGCCATTCTGTCTATGCATTAGTTGCTCACCTCTGTTCTACTTCAATATGGGGCCGTGGTATAATTTCCCCTGGTTTCCAAAGTTCTGGCATATGTGACGTAGAACTGCATTTTCAGTAATGTGTTGGGTCAGTCCTTACGTTCTATGAGACAAGAGCACTGTATTGAAATCACAAAACAGGTGCCCTTTGCCTTCTCAGGGGCTGTGCACTATGGCCACATGCCATTTACCTCAACTGTAAGCCCTTGAGATCAGGACTAACGTTCGATCTGGGGGTTAAGACTGGCTCTTTAAGAGCCACTTGTGTCTTATAGCATTTGGAGAACCTGCCAATGAGAATATGTTGATTGAAAATAATTTAACATTTACAGATATTAGGACGGAGCTGGGGCCCCAGTCTCTAAGCAAAGCATGGACTTCAGTTTTTGGTTCCTGGCTCTTAGAATGGTTAAGGGGTCTAACATTTGGCCGGATGAGGCCATTTCACCAGAAGCTGCGCATTAGGGTGCTCAGACCACCTAGGAGCCCGCAACATTGAGTCAAGAGAGCAGTTGTATTAGAAGGTACTGAAGGTTGTGCATGGACATCCTTGCCTCTGTTTTGAAGGGGTTACAGAGGCCAAGATACCCTGACAACCAAAACTTCTGGACTATATCACCCTTCCACTCCCACAACATAACAAAGACAGAGAAAGCATTTAGGTGGACCCAGGGGCACACTTCCTGGGTCAGAAACAACTAGCAACAAGCATTTTGCATTCTATTTACTGGGATTAGCAATTTCCTGGTAAAACAATACTTCCCAGCAGTGAGCGGTGTGAGGATATACATTCTGTGCTTAGAGCACTGCTATGCCCAAAGGTGCTTTTCCAATTTGTAGTGGAGACCCCAACAAAAGGCCCAGGAAACCAACAAGGAGAGCTGAAAGCTGCACCTGGGTGATGGAACAAGAGAACCCAGAGAGCAACCACTTACTTAGCCACAAATGTTTCTAGATTAGTCTGTTTTTATTAGCTTGTATTTATACTGGAACTTTATCACATAACCCTTCTACACGTGTAAATGTAAGTATGTCCATATGTAAGTGTATTAGGTACATTGGGAAGTCTATTTAATTCTCATTGAATTGAATGAGAGCAATCATTTTCTAACTTTAAAAAATATTTTTTATTGATTTCAGAGAGGAAGGGAAAGGCAGGGAGAGATAGAAATACCAATAATGAGAGAGAATTATTGATTGGCTTCCTCCTGCACACCCCATACTGGGGATTGAGCCTACAACCTGGGCATATGCCCTGATCAGGTATCGAGCTGTGACCTCCTGGCTCATAGGTCGAGGCTCAACCACTGAGCCATGCCAGCCAGGCCATTTTCTAACCTTTAATTGTCTTAGTGAAGCCCCTGTTAAAGAGCTCCTGCTGGTGTTATTATAAACGTGTAATACGGGCAAGGGAGATTTTGGTACCTGAAGTAGCAAAGCTGGTTAAGAACAGACTTTACTAAAGGCTGCCCAACCAGAACTTCTTTCTCTTTGAGTGTTTTGGGCAGATTTGTGTTTTCCCAAATTTCATAATTGAGGCCCTAACCTCCAGTGCCTCAAAATGGGAGTCTGGAATAGGTTCTCTGACTTGATTAGATTTAAGGGAATTAGTGACATGTTTCTAGAAGTAAAGAGGGCACTGGCAGTCCACAGCATATGGTGTCACTTGTAATCACCTGTAATCAATGGCCTCTGACAGACAAGGCTTTGGGTGATATAATAATGCTGCCATAAAATTTTAGTAAAAATAAAGAGTGTGAGAATGTCTGCTTCTAAGAGTGCTAGAAAGTTTAGGGAAAGAAACTTGAGCTCAAGGCTTTAAGTTTCCAGCTTTTAAAAGAGCTATGAATTTATCGCCTGTAACTGCAGAATTGGCATTTTTAAAAATGTAACTCAAAGTCTAATCTCTTAGGAGGCTAACTTATAATACAGACTGAACATAAAATTTTACAGGGTCTCCTATAAATATAAAACCTTCCAAGACTAAATCATGAAGAAACAAAAAATTTGAATGGACCAATAACTACTAAAATATTGAATTGATAATAATAATAAAAATGTCCCAAGAGAGAAAAAATCCTGGACCTGATGGCTTTATGGGTGAATTTTAAAGAAAAATGATACCATTTTTCACAAACTTTTTTTTTAAAAAATGAAGAAGAGTGCACTTTCTAACTCATTCTGTAGCGTCAAAATCACTCTGACACCAAAGCCAGGCAGACACTAAAAGAAAACTACAGACCAATATTTTTTATGAACATTGATGAATCAAAACTCAACAAAATACTAGCAAACCTAACTCAGCAGCATATAAAAATCATTAAAAATCATGACTAATAGGATTTATACAGGAATTTATATAAGGAGAAAACAATATGATTATCTAAATTTATGCAGAAAAAGAATTTGACAAAATTCAAGATCCTTTTATGATAAAAACACTGAACAAACTAAGAATAGGAAAAAAAATAGCTCAACATAATGAAAGCTGCATATGAAAAACCTATGGTGAACCTCATACTCAATGGTGACAGCCTGCAAAGTGCTTGCCAGCTTTTACCAATTCCAGTTAATGTAGTATTGGAAGTTTTAGCCAGAGCAACTAGGCAAGAAAACAAAATAAAATTCAGATTTCAGGTAATATGATCTACATGTAGAAAGCCTTAAAAACTCCATAAAGATGATCAAATAAGTGAAATTATTAGCAAAGAAGTAAAAAACACAAGTATAAGTTACATTTTCTTTCTGCACCCCAAAATCAAACAACCTGGAAAGGAAATGACAGAAACAATTCCATTTATAATAGCATAAATGGAATAAAATACTTAGGAATTAACAAAAGTGATGAGAACTCATACCATGAAAACTACAAAATTTTGCTGAAAGGCAGCAGTGCTAGTATAGCCCCACGCCAGGGTGTCCTGGAAGACTGTTGCCAAAAGGAAAGCCTCTCCTGGGCAGAGTACATGAGGCTGTTTATTTTGCCTGAGAGGAGGAATGCCCAGAGTTATGACTCTGCATTTATTCAGAGCGTAAGTGCAAGGACTTAGAAAGAACACGACTACAGAATTGATGACAGCTGACTGGTACACAGGAGGTACAGGTAAAGCGTATTATGCATAGCACTATTTGAATGAGCACAGAAGGTAAGGATATTTGTGTCCCATATTCATGTTCACCAAATAACAGTCTCAAAAGAGGAAGAATTTAATGAGCAGGTAGACAAGATAACTCGTTTTGTAAATGTTAGTCATACTCTTTTCCCTGCCCTTATTGTTGGCCAATGGGCTTATGAACAAAGTAATTATGACAGTAGAGACAGCAATGAGTCCCCCAGGTGGGTGGGAGGTTGATTAAATTAGATCACTTCGCCATGTTTTATTCTCATTGGAATAGACACTTACCTTGGATATGGAATTGCCTTCCCTGTTGGAACTGCTTCTGCCAAAACCACCATCTGTGGCCTTTCAGAATGCCTTTATTACCACTACGGTCTTCCATAGTTTTGATTCTGACCATGCTAGTATAACTAAGTTTACAGTAAATGCAATGCAGCAATGGGCTCCGGCACTGCAAATCTCCCAATTTTAATTGCCTAAACAGCTGGCTTGATAAAACACTGAAATGGTCTTTTGAAGGCCACACAGCACCACAACACTTTGCAGAGCTGGAGCAATCGTCTCTAGAATGTGATCTATTCTGCGACAGCAAACAACACACATCTATGTTTCTCCCATAGCCATGATTCATGTGTCCAGTAATCAAGGGATGGGAAAAGGAGCAGTTCCTCTCACTATTATCCCTGATGACTTAGCAGTGAAATTTTCGCGTCCAAAAGGTTGCAACTTTGGGCTCTGCTGATGTAAAGATCTTATTCTCCCTAGGAAGGAATGTTTCCACCAAGGGACACAGCGTCCCATCAAGCTGAAAGTGGAGATTGCCATGTGGTCTCTTAAGGCGATTTGTGCCAGTGAACCTACAGACAAAGGAGACTTACTGTTTTCAGGGCTGTGATTAATTCTGACTGTCAAAGGAAATGAGTTTGCTACTACACAATGGGGGAAGAGATGGTCTGGAATACAGGAGATCCTGATGGTGGTGCCTGTTGTCCCATGTTCCATAACGAAAATTTACAGCCACCCGACAGTCAGGAATGCTCCTGGCATAGACTTTTCAGAAATGAAGGTTTGGGTCACCACCAGGAGGGAAATCGTAACCAGCCATTGGCTGAAGGTGAAGGGAATATTAAATATGAAAACTTTTTCTTTCTTTGTCCCCCACTGCAAATCTTCTTTAATCTAACTGAAGATACGTTCATAGTAGTTAACCTTATTATACCTCCATGTTTAAGCGACAGGATGGCGGAAGGTTGAATGTGACTTAACTATAAGAGGAATGACCATCGTTAAAAAGTGAATACGCTGAATCCATATTGTCTTTTGGAGAGAGGGTATTCATGTGTTTTCCATTATGTGAGAGATACTTGTGTCATGATAGCTAGAGGCATGATTTTCTTATGTCTTTATCTGGAAGTTAAATATGGTTAAAAGGTATAGATGCCAAGTCGACAGCAGATGGACGCTGGTGTTTTTTTAACTGTGTCGTTTAGTTAGGTTGGATCTATTTTTCTCAGAGTGCGGTGCCCTGTATGGCTCTGAGTTAAAATTGGCCAAAAGCCCGATTGGAAGAAGGAGGAAGCAAAGCAGCAGTGATTACTCTTGGTAGGTTAGATGCAGCAGTGCCAGGGGGCACAGCTTGCCTTTGCTCTCCTGCACCCCACGTCCAGCTCTCCTTCCTGACTCATGACCGTTTGGAGAAGCAGCGGCCCTAGGCCACCTCCAGAGCCTGGTGGTAGACCCACCAAGGTGGTGGTACACAAAAGCCCGAGTCTTCAATCTGTAGTCCCGCCTTTGTGGCTGCACATGCTTGGCTCCTCGGACTGGTGCCTCCTTCTCTGATACTCCAGATTCTCTCCTCGGCCTTCACTTTCCCCAGCTCCATGCACAGCAGTGCAAGGTCCCATTCCTGTACCAAATCCCATATCCCAGAGCCCGAGATCTGGTTGGATCTTATAGCTTATTTAAATGCTATGTCAAACCAAATGAAGGAATTTTACGTAGTGAGTGGTTGAAGGAAGAGTGCCTTCTCCAGGAAATCTAGATAACTGCTATGATCTTAGTGCCATTAATGGCTAGGAATAATAATAATAATAATAATAATAATAATAATTGTCATTTATTGAGCACCTACTATATGCCAGGCACAGGGCCTAGCATACCTTATACCATTTATTCCTCACAAAAACCTTGTGAGGTAGGTACAAATATCATACTATTTGACAAGTGAGAATATGTTTAGGGCTAGCTCAACCTGAGCATGCATGTTCTTAACAACTATGGTATACATATAAAATGCCTCCACTTGTCACACATTAAAATTATTTATTCAGTTATTAGTGTCCATCACTAGAATATATTTCAAGGTCAAGAAGTACATCCTTTTAATATCTTTATTCTTAAATCCAAAGTCTGAAAATTAGAAGATTTATGATAAATGTTTGCTGAACAAGTGGACAAAGTGAAGGAACAGTGGTAGGACATGTGGCCAGCATTAGGACTTCTGGTCAAGAAAATTGGCATTTACCCTTGCAATGGACATTGGTTCAGATTTCCAGAACGTAGGCCTAGCTACATAAAAGAACTCAAACAATACAGAGTAAGCTTATGCTATTGATAGGAATAATGGTGACAGAAAGTAAGGTTTATTATCCAGATTAACTCACATGCCGACTGGGAGATAGGGGAAGGGGCAGTCTGAAAGGGCCCCTCTTATAGAAAAAAAGCACGTAATGCCTTGAAATATGGCATTTATTTTTACTTTAAGGAGTACATACATCTATTCAACAGTAGGGGGAGCAAGATGTAGGGAAATCGTATTTTAGAACATTAAAGAAAGTGATTTTACACAAGGCAGCCTGAAAATGAGGTGTTGCTGTATTTTAAATACTAGCTTCTGTTTGAAATTGCTTCTTAGAGCTGTGGCATCTTAGCGCGCAGCTCAGGGAAGACTCGGCAACGGTCAATAAGGAAAAATCATGGCTGCTTGTTTTTAACCTACATTACCTGATTTGTCCTTTGACAGTGGTACAATTTCCACTATGTTGATGCTAATTAGACCTAGGCTTGAACCCTTTATGGTGGTCTATGGAAAACCAAAACTGAAGTGAAAATTTTGTTTAAATGATACTATTAAAATAATTTCCCAGGTATAATATAGTGTAATAACGAACAATTTGCAGTAGTTATAATTATGTGTTTGCTTGTTTTGTGAACAAGGCCTTTATTTTGCCTTGAAATTCAAGAAGAAATTCATTGACCGGTTCTATGAAGACTAGAGAAAATCAAGGTCACTTCAAGTGTATGGCAGACAGCTCTACAAAGGACTGTTGAAGGCATTACCCTTTGAGAAGAGTCCTTTGAATACTCTCCATAACACTCTCCATAACAAAACTGGCATCAGAACAAACATAAGCTTTCAAAATTATTCTGACCACCTCTGAATTTTTAAATTAGAGTTGAGAGGGAAAATAGTCTGCATAGTCAAACTGAGCAACTTAGTTGCATAATGAATTATTCCTATTTTATTTTAATTTAATTATGCAAATTTGGTCTTAAATGAATTCCAGTGCCTGTAGAGTTGACACTTGTTTGGTTCATTTCACTTTCAGAGCTTTTCTTTGTTTTCTAGTCTTAGTAAGCCCACCTGGCAGGGCCCAAAGCTCTGAACAGTCAAGTCTTCACTTAAGTTCATAATATTGATGATAGTAGGCATAACAACAATATAAACTATTTGATACTAGGGGCCCAGTGCACAAAAATTTATGCACTCAGGGAGGTCTCTCTCAGCCTGGCCTGTGCCCTCTCACAGTCTGGGACCCCTCAGGGGATGTCTACCTGCTGGCATGCCTGGCCAGCCTGGGTGAGGAGCTGATGGCTGTTTGCAAGCTGGCCAAGCCCCCCAGTAGGTGCCCTCAGCCCCTGGGGGTGTGGCCAGCCTGAGTGAGGGGCTGAGGGCCATTTTCAGGCTGGCCACAGCCCCTTCAGGGTTCAGATCCCTACTGGGGTGCCTGGGCAGCCTGTGTGAAGGGCCGAGGGTCATTTTCAGGCTGGCCACAGCTCTCATTGACCCAAGGTTCCAGCAAGGCTGGCTGGAATCAGGTTTCTGGGGTTTATTTATCTTCTGTAATTGAAACATTGTTGCCTTGAATGGAGGCCAAAGCTGGTTTACCAGGCAACGAAGCCTCCTTTTGCTTGAGTTCCGTGGCTTCTATAATTGAAACTTTGTTGCTTTGAGCCAGCTGAGGCAGGCAGTTTCCTCCAAACAGAAGCCTCCTGTTTGCTGTAGCTCTGTGGCTGGGGCCACCATCTTGGCTGGGTTAATTTGCGTAAAGCTGCTCTAATTGGCTGGGGGCATGGCTTGGCTGATGGGCATGGTCCAGGTGTCTCAGAGTGGTGGATAATTTGCATATTACTCTTTTATTAGATTAGATGGAAACCAAAATACAACACAAAAACTGACCATGGAAATCTTTATTTGCTTTGTCACTATAAATATGAGCGAGTTTATTTCTAAATCTGGGCTCTGATAAAATTTTATGATACTGAAACTAAGTTTTGGTATTTGTTGATTTTCTTAAGGTTGCACCCTGTCATAGGCGTATCGTCTACTTTGATGCAAGAGTTTCCTTACTATGGTATGCTTTCTTATGACCGTGCTGGTTTTGTTCACAAACCTCACACTAAAACAGGAAGCTGCAAAGATGATTTTGCTTTATGTTTCAGCGGGTTTGCTGATGTACATATGCGCACTCACACACCTCTGAGATCTTCGGTCAGTAACTTTTCACTCAAAATCCTAAGTACCCTTCTTCTTAATACTTCTATCATCAATCCCAATTTTTATTTCAACAGCCTAATTCCCAAATCTGTAATTCTAGTTTAAGATAGGGAAATCAATCCAAGGCACTTATATCAGTTTTAGCACATGATGGGAAAAATGTTCCAGATTTTAAGAGAGCCTTCAGCTCACCTCAGCCATCTCCCCTCCTTCTGCCTTTAAGACTCCATGGAGTGCTTATCAATCTAAAGACACAATGGCTGGATTATTCATTCTGAGACCCAACCTAATATCTTACCACTTTCTTCCATGAAGTAAGTGTGACAAGTGATGTTGGACAAAAGAGAGAAAAGGATTCAAGTGCAGATCTTTACTGCTGTTGAAGTTGGTCTTCATAACGTGCATGAATGAAATCAGAGAAGTGCGAGGCTGTGGCATTTCTGGGGCCCTGTAGTTTTCAGTGGGTAGAAAGGTTCTGCATTCAGCGCCAGCTCTGGGGGTTATAGTTCAAAACACCCTATTAGAGTTGGAACTTACCATTTTCTTCAATGTGGGAACATGGCTAAATGATTATACATCTCAACCATTGTGTAAACCAGCTTAATGGGCATTTCTCAGGCACGTCACATTTATACAATTGCTAAATAATTTTCTAAAATAATGTTGCATTAGAAATTACCACATATCAACTTGGATTAGTTTTACTCATGGCCCTAATCATGCCTGAAATAAGTTTTTTCTTTTCATGTCACTTTACTTATTTATTTATTTTACTATAATTTGGTATTTCCATTGAAGATGACTCATACTTATGGGCTGGCCAGATGCTCTGTTCAGCTTATTTATAAGTGTCATATTTAATTGCCACTGACGAAACCAAAGCTGACATTTTTTAAAGCAGTTATAGCATCATTAAATGTCCTTTTCATTCACTTTATCACAAAATAAACCTTAGAAAGCATTCATTCCCATATCTTAACTTAGAATACACTGTAAAAACACAAACAAGTTTTTAGTGTCTAGCATTTAAAGATTTAAGGATTGAGGAAATTGCAAGCATGCACTTTGACTGTGTTTGGCCCTTTGTCAGAACATGTTTCAAGAAGATATCATTCATTTATTCTCTACTTGAGAAGATACTTAAAATTTTGAGGCAAACAATTACTATATTATTAGTAAAGTATTCAAATTTCTTTCGGTCTCCTTTAACCCTATCATCATCATCATCATCATCATCATCATCATCAATGCATTCATTTTTTCTAAAGTAATCAATCCTGAGCAAGACCAGCACCTCAAGAGATGTTCTCAAGTGAAAGAAGTGTAGCCTGCATTTACACAGTGCCAAACAAGTATTCTAGCTGAATCTGGTTTTAATAAATATACCTGAATGACTGGCTATTTAGAAATTAAAAAGCATAGTCAGTCCTTGAAGAATACTGGTACATTTGTCATATATTTGCAGCTAAGTAACCTTTACTTTTGCTATGAACATGGATGTGAGAAAAAAAAAAAGAAATGGGATACTTTATTAACAAAGATATGTTATTTTTGCTCAGATATAAATGATGTTACAAACTGATGTAGAAAGACATTCTGTATTTTGTAAAAATACCCTGCATCCTGATAAAATAGCCCTCGAATTTATGCTGTTTCCAATCCTCACAGCACGAGAATCATCACATTATCTAGCATGCTTGAACAGTATTGTTGACTGACAGATTTCCTACTTATCCCTTCATACCACATATAGAGATGAAATGCTTATTTTAAAGCAATATTCAAAACAACAACAAAAAGCAATGGCCAAAGTCCTACACTGAGACAGCAGTTTTTTGGCCTGTCATCCTTCAAATGACCTAAACATCATTTATGACTAATCACTTGTGTATTTTCTTCCTTTCAAAGTGTAGCCATTGTTTAAACACACTCGTTTCTCCAAAAAAAAAGCATTTCTTTATACATTTTCCCATGTTTCTTTTACATTATTTAAACATTATTGGATGGTTAGCAATTCCTAGTATCAACGGATTTGTGTCAATAATATACTGATAGGTTAAATTTTTTAAGTATTGAAAAAGTTGCAAATTAATGTCCAACAATACATTTGCTGAAAGGTTATTTTCTAAGGAATAAAAATCACTGTAATGTTTCATTGTATGACACTTGTCTACATACTGCAAACAGGAGTGACCTTGTGCTCACTGTGAAACTAACTATGTTTTATCTCTTTTTGAGGGATTTTCTGTTTCTTCCTCTGGGTCCGTGGCCTCTGTTTCTCCCTTGTGATTGGCTTCAGTGGGACCTGTGACAGTGTGGGCTCAGAAAAACAGCTAAAGCGAAACAGGTTATTGAGACAGACACATGCTTTGTGATACTCCTGGTGAATCTGAGAAAGCTTTTTGAGTCTGCTAACCACACACCATGATCAGAAAAAACTTAGTAATGGATCAGACAAACATCGTGTTTGTCACGCAGGGCCGTATCATAGGCAAGCACTGTCGATGGAGTAAGGGTAGGGAGCCATTTTACAGTCGAACACATACAGTTTCAGACGGTAGAATCCCTGAAGTGCTTTATCTCGGGGTGAAGGCTGAAATCCCAGGATGGCATTTGTGCTCCTACTGTGGTTCATGTCCGTAGGGCCTAACACTACTAGCCCAGTGCTTTTTTGGCAGTAGAGGGAAAGAGATGGCACCCACAAAGGAAGTTGTTCATGGGGTGTCTGGAAAGAGGCAGGAAGTTGTTGACTAAAGTTGTTGGTGCAAATGGTCTCCCCAACTCGTAGCGACTTTAGTGCAAAAACAGATAACGTTTCTAGCTGTTTAAAGTCATCCTTTTAGAAGAATACTTAGAATGCTCTCCAGAGTTAGTCGTTCAAAAACAGTCTACATATTCATCCAATGATTTTTAGCCCCCCAATTTTTTTTTAAATAAACAAGTTAACAGTCTGGGTCTGTAGAATACAAACTCCACAAATATACATTCTATTCTTTATTTGACTGTAAAATTATGTTTATATCTTGACAAAAATACTTTTCTGATCAAAATACAAATGCATATAATTATTTGTCCCGATTCTATGTTGGTGGAGGGTTTTTTCTAACTCAACATTTTTTTTTGAAACTGCATTTTTAAAAAGAACCCAGAATGACTAAAGAGAACATTAATAGAAAAAAGCTTGGTCCAGATAATTTAAATAAATCTACACGCCCTCGCTCCTCACTCCAGGTCTTCACAAAGCCTTTCTCCCTGCCCAGCTCCTCTGACAGAAAGGGGCTGAGACCCAGGGGTTAGCCTGGCATTTCTGATGTGAGCAGCTTCTATAAGTGGAAATGGAATAATCATAGACAAATACAGCCATGTAGGCCAGCTCAGGCAATCATTCGTTGTTTTATAATACTTTGATCATGGGACCATGAGGAGCATACATCTAGCTCTCATTATTTCCATGGTCTATTTGGGAGGCATTGCAGTGGCTTGTCCTCATGTTTAAAGGTGTCTTTTTTTTTTTTATTTCTAGTATACTTACATTATAAAGGCTCTTCAGTGCAGCACTTTTACTAACAACTGAGTAGTAAATTTAGCCTACTAATTACTTTTCTGTATTTTGCCTTAATAATAGGAGTTATTGTTTCCTGAAGGCTTATTTGTGCCAGGAGTTGTTCTAAGTTAAGTGTATTAGTTTACTTAGTCTTCATTTAAATAACTGATTCCATGAACTTGATGCTATTACTTATATCCATTTAACGAATGTGGAAATGCGTGTACAGTGGTATCTGAGTTACAGTTTGAGCCATTATGCCATGTTGCCTTACACTTTAGATTTTTAAACCTAACATTATTCTGTTAATAAAAAGGAAGGCCATATGTAATGATTCGGTTTAGCAGTTGATTCTATTTTCAATAAAACTAAAAAATGTCTTATAACACTCTCTATGTGCCAAGCCTGTTGTAAGCACACAACACAGACATTCATTCATTTAATCTTTGCTCCAGTGCTGTGAGGTAGGTACCATTATTATTCCCATTGTATGGGAATGCAAATGGAGACACTGAGAGGTTGTGTAACTTGCCCCTGGTCACCCAGGTAGTGTGATAGAAAATTTTTTTGGTGGTGGTGGTGGGTGTGTGTGTGGGGGGGAGGTAATGTATCTGCCAAATTGGAATTATTTTAACATTATAGTCCTGCCATTCCTTTTTGCCTTTAAACAAATTACTCCATCTTTCTAATTTTTAGCCACCTCATTTACAAGTAATGGTTGGCAGCGGGAAGATTCTATAATCTCTAAAATCCCTTCTGATATTTCCCATTGATTTGGTACAATAAACTCTGCAAAGTCACATAGAAAAAAATCTTGTTTATGCCAGTCTGAAGACTTACCATAGCTTTTAAACTGCCTGTACGTTCCAACACTTTCTGCATACCTTCAAGAATGGTTTCAGGAAAAGGATCTAGCAGTAAGCTAAAAATGTAGAAAGTATTTTGTTGACTTCCAGAAGTGCCAATTTCAGCTCAGCATCTGCCAATAGATCCAGATAATCCTCCACACTGTAATTCCTGGCTCTGCCGCTCACCAGCTGTGTAACCTGGGCAAGTACTCCACTGTTCTGACCAGAGCATCTTTCTCTGAAAAATGGGGACAATGATCATCCTACCCCAACAGACTTGCTGTGAGCAGGAATCAAAATAATATGTGTAAAGCATGTACAACAGACGTTGGGCCGTGGGAAGTAGTGAGTAAAAATTTAGTATTATTATTGCAGAAGACCTTTTTTCCTAAGAAGGGGAAAATAGTGAATTTCAACTATTGTCATAGTTGTAGAGGATCTTTCTGAGGTCTGATGAAAGCCCAGTCTCCCAAGATTTGGAAAATTGGGCTCAACCTTTTTATCTTCAGGAGCAAAAAAGAAAAAAAAATCCGCTTAAATTGCTCCATGGTTAAGGTAGATGTGACTTGATACTGAACTATATTAGTTTGGTGAAGTTACTTTAATTTCAGAGGGCCTGTGTACATAGGATCAATATGAACTAGACGTTTTTATTTAACCTGATTAAATTAACTAGCCAGTAAGTATCACTAAGTCTAATCAGTTGGACTGGATTTTCTAGTTTGTAAGGGATAGATTTAATCTGTTTCTCCCTCTTTAGTTAAAGAGGTAGTGGTTTCAATATTTGCTAAAATTCTTACAGTATATTTTCTGAGAACTGGAAACTATATTTTACAGAATTTGAATTTGATTTTTTCCTTTTAAACAACTCACCATACAGTATATTAACTACCCACTAATTTAAACAACTCATCATATAATATATAAATTACCCGGTATGCAAGGTAATAGAGAAGAAAGCCCAAGGACATCTGAATTTTTTGTGTGTGAGAAAACATGTGAGACTTGAAATTTAACACCTCCTGGAGGTCTGATGACACTCGCTTGTCACTTTTACTAGTGGAAACTCACTTTTGCTATATAGAAGTGCCTAATAAATGAATCCACAGTTTTAAAGTGAGTTATTAGCTTAATGCAGATTCCTGGGAATAAACTATGTCCTTTAAAATAGATTACAGAATATTATAATAAATAATAGTTTATTAAGTATATTCACTGCCAAGTTGTGTGTACAAATATGATATGATTATATCATGGACAAAACAAACACCCTGAATTTAGGTAAAGCTTCAGAACCGAAGGCATTCAGAGAGATTACATCATCCTCCAGAGACCCAGAGGGGTTAAGTGATTTGACTAAGTTGTGGAGAATAAGAGCATAATCTAGATTTTAGCAGAGGCTTTCTTGAGCTCAACTTGAGGGACGTCCCACTCTTCTACTGCATGCATTCGGACAACATATTATAATAATAATGGCAATAATCACCACTTATTAAGGCATACTCTGAGTCAAGTATTCTGTTCAGCTCTGTACTTATAACTCTTTGTCCCCCACCTCATGGCTTTATGAGGTGTGTCCAGTTCCTTCCATTTTATAAATGATTGGGACTCAGCACTGTAGCTTTCAAAGCTATGCAGCTAGCCCAGACCGAAAGCTGGGGGCCAGCCTCACTCTTACATCTCCATTCTTTGCACTGGACTCACTGCGTCACCCATGGGGACCAACATGACCACATATTTGAATTTTCCTTTAAAATCAGTCTTTTAACCTCTTGCAATGAGAGCCTTGGCTGTGTGCAACCACAGAATTTGTATCCAAGGGGCTGAAGAACAATGACACCATTCCCAATAATAACTCACATTCCTGAAAATTAACTCACTGGCTTTTAATAAAATCAACTGTAAAACACCTACCACCTTATTAAAACATTATCATTTAGTCCATGTAGACCATGGATTCAAGAATATGAATATGAATACTCTAACCATTGAGTACACTTGGCTGGTGTACTCAATGGTTAGAGCATCAGCCCTTGAACAGATGGGTCTCAGGTTTGATTCCCAGTCAAGGGCACATATCTAGGTTTTGGTTGGATCCCTGCCTTGGTCAGGGTGTGTGTGGGAGGCAACCAATTGATGTATCTCTCACATTGGTGTCTCTCTCCCTCCCTCTCTCTCCCTATCTAACTCTCTCTCTCTCTCTCTCTATCTCTCTCTCTCTCTCTCTCTCTCTCCCCCCCCTCTCATCCCTTCCTTCGTTCCCTTACACTCTCTCTAAAAATCAGTGGAAAAAATATCCTCAGGTGAGGATTAACAACAAGAAGATTATGAAGTTAAAAATAGTCAACTCCAAGAGGATGAAACAGGATATTAAGCCTGGTGCTCTGTAAATTAATACTTTGAGGTAAACTAGAAGCATTATTGATAATTACTATTTATTTGATGCTTAATTTGAAAGAGAAACTCCTAAACTGTTAATATTATTTCCATTTAAAAGTTAAAAATATACTGGAAATTATTTGAGCGATAATGGCGCTGAGCACTTTGGGGGCAATAACTACAATCATAGTAGCTGTGTCTTAGCAAAATATTTTAGATTTATTAGTCAAACTGTTAAATGTTTGTGTTAGAAGCATTAGTTCCAAGGCAAAATGAGGCGATATTTGTTTGGAAACTTTTTTTATTAAAAAAGATTTTTAATAGTAATGCTATTTTCAATACAGGTGTGATGGTATTCAATAAAGTATTGTGTTCTACTTGATATAGTGAATTTAGGAATGTAACAGTCCAACTAGATGCGGGCCCCCTCTCTGTCCATTAGCAACCCCAGTAGCAAAATGTAAATATTCTTTTAAAAAATAGAGAGGCCTTTGAGCAGTTGGGTGAGCAGTGCGGTGGGGTAAGGAAAGTGCTCTTCCCTGACATACCCATGCTTTTGGCTTTGACTTCACCTCGTAATGTCAGCTCCCAGAGAACTGAATCAAACCCTTCTATGATCCGCAAAAGCGCAGGAGAAGAAAAGCTTGTCATTCACAAGCAGCTATGGACAAAACCAGCAGCAGAATACAGGGTTAGGGAAATCGGGGATTCAAAAAAGAAGTTAAAGTGCACAGTTACTGTAAAAATATATTATTTTGATCCTAAGAAAATTAAGAGCATTTTATCTAATGAACTAGATTGCTGACTTTTTAATACATTTGGTTTTCAGGGAACATACAATCACCATCGGCCATAGAAGAAGACTACTTTGCTTTTAAAAAAATCGCTTGGAGTTATCTACAGAATCTTGTGAACACGATTCCAGGGTAACGTTCTGCAGCTCTTCGGGTGTTGGGAGGTTCCCTCTGAGCAGTCCACAAAGGAAGAGGGGGTGAGCCATCCTCTCACTCCTTTCTTCCAGCCTCCCTCTCCCTAGTCGCCAGTACTTTCCAGTTCTCCCACCTCTACCCCCGGGGCGGGAGACCAGGAAATCATGAAGAGTTTCTCCTGGTTTGTAAACTGCCTCTGCACTGGCTGGGGTGGCTGGTCCCTGGGTGGCCCTTGGCTGGCATCATCCGGGATGGTCTCCGGAGGGCTCTGCTCCTCGGCGCCCTGGGCGGAGGTGGCCTCACAGTCTGGACTTTTACTGGCTCCTGCGTCCACCACCGACTCCAAGGAGGAGCCGGCCTCCCGCAGGGGGGTGTAGCCTTTATGGCCGCAGGATAGGTCCTCGGACTGGGAGCTGGGCGAGCCCAGCCTGGCGGGGGGCGAGTCCTCCAGCTCCAAGGGGGGCGAAGGACCTGCAGCTTTGGCCAGAAGGTTCGAGTCCAGGTCCGCGCTGCGCGGGGAGGGCGGGGGCTCCGGGGACAGGGGCGCCCGGCGGTCGGGGAGCCCGCTCGTGCTGCCGCGCCGCGGGGCCGCGTGCCTGCCGGTCCTGGGCAGCTGGCCGCCCTGCGCCCCGGGCTCCTCCAGCTGCCTGGGCGCCCGGCGCGCGTCCCCGGGGTCGCCGCGGAGGTCGGTCAAGCTCGGGTCAAGCTCCCCCCGCGGGATCTCCCGGGAGCCGCGCTCCCCGGGGGGTGTCTGTCCGCTGCAGCTCGCGCCCTCGGAGTCCCCGTCCCCGTCGCGGTCCCCTTGCAAGGGCAGCAGCGCGAAGGCGCTCAGCGAGGAGTCCAGGAGGGAGCTGGCCGTGCTCTGGCGCCCCCAGCTCCCGCGTGGGCTGCAGGGGCCTGGGGTGCTGCTGCTGCTGGCGGCGGCCGCGGGGGCCGGGCGACCGCCAGCCACACCCGAGCGCTCGCGGTAGATGCTGTACACGGCCTCCGCCAGGCTCGGGGGCTCCCGCGGGCAGCGGGAGGACGAGGCCGGGTCCGGCGGGGACGCCGAGTCCCCGGCCCTGCGGCCCCCGCTGAGCGCGGCGGGGTGCGGGTGCGGCCACGAGCCCCGGCCCCGCAGCGCCGCCGCCCCGAAGGCGTCCCCGGCGCCACTGCCGCAGCCGGCGGGCTTGAGCTCCAGGCCCCGCGCCTGCACGTAGCCGAGGAAGCCGTTGAGGGGGGCGGCCCCGGGGGGCCCCGAGGCCGCGGCGGCGGCGGCGGCTGGGTCCTTGGCGCGCAGGCTGTGCACGTCGATGACCGTGGAGTAGAGGTCCCGCAGGTTGATGACTTTGGTCTTCTTGTCGCGGTTCTCGTGCAGCACGGCGTTAGCGCAGATGAAGAGGAAGATGCCGATGCCCATGATGAGGGGCCCCAGGACCTTGAGCTTGTCGGAGTCCAGGTAGCCGGAGAAGATGCGGAAGAAGAAGCCCACGGACGCGGAGGACGGCGGGGAGGGCGCGCCCGCGGAGCTGGCGTTGACACCCCGCGCCGGCCCCAGGGGGCCCTTAGACCGGCCTCTGCTGCTGCTGCCGCTGCTGCTGTTGGCCGCGGTGGGGACGCGGTGGTGGCCGCTGCCTGCGGGCGGCAGCTGCTTGCCCCCCTCCCGACCGGCCCCATTGGCCTTGGGCCAGTAGCCCACCACGGCCATGGCGATGCCCACCAGCAGCACCAGGATCCCGCAGAGCGCGATGAGCCCTGAGATGGAGCACAGCTTCAGCTTGCCCTTCACCACCACCACGTCGTTCTTGCGCCTTTTCTGGACTCTCCGCTTGCGCTTGGGCCCCTGGCTGGGCGGGCGGAGGGGATCCTGCTTCCGGGCCGAAATCCTGAGCAGGCCGCCGGTGGCGATCATGGCGCGTGGGGCCGGTGCGGGGCTAGCCCCTGGGGCGGAGGCCTGCGCACGGGGGGCGCCAGCTGCCCGCTAGCGGCTCCGCCACCTCCTCCTGCTGCTGCTGCAAAGCAGAGGAAAACGGTCAGGCTATCGGCTTGGCTGCAGCAACGGGCCACGCGCTGCAACTGTCCCGCTGCCCCCATCCCTTCACAGGTGCGCCTCCTCCGCAGGCACACTGAGGGGAGTGCGGCCTAGAGAGGCCAGGGGCTGGGGGAGATGCACTAGGGAAACGCAGCGTTGTTGCAAACATTGATAGAGGGCGAGAAAACACTAGGAGAGAAGACTTCTTCTCTCCCCCATGCCTCCATCCACACACACTGTACGGCTAAACACTCCAGCTTCTTCATCTCAAACTCTCCTGGTTGGCAGCCAACAGAGCTCTGGCCACGAGTAGACACTGAATGTGGGGACTCAGAGTAGTAGTTGAGGACTTTCCAGGCAAAAGCCATTCCCTGGGTCCTACTGGAGTCAGAAAGATTCCCAAGGGATTTGCCGCAGGAATTTCAACTCTCAAACCTAAGCCAATAATTGGTCAAGGTTCAGTCAACAGTCGCTAAAACAGTCCCCAAAGTCACTATGCTGTACAGAGGGAATTCATTTCACGGAATGAAAATTAAAGGTCATCCATATGCTGGCAGCTTATTTACCCCAGGTAATTAATCGCCCACTGCTGGCAGAACACCAGAGGTGCCAATGCTCTGACAAATGTCTGCACAGAGACGTCTTCCACCTATCACTGCTCCCACAGCTAAAGGCAAGCAGATCCCTTTCGGAGCCTTTTCATCATCTCTTTCCTGCAACATCTGGACAGCTTCTTGGAGTGCAATGTTTAGTTTTAGGTAACGGGTTATGTAACGCAGCTCTTCCTCTGGCCTCCTCCCCTCCCTCGGAGGAGCTCCCATACAGGTGTCATATGCTAGACCTCTTCAGGGGATTTGAGAGGTTCCCCCCCCCCCCAATCTCCAAGAAGAGATCTTTTTCCTGTGGGAAAAGTACCACCTTAAAAAAAATTCACCCGTCTGCCATCAAAGCTTTCTGGCCCCTTATTAATGTGTCAACACTTTCCAGAATCCCAAAATTCAAATGAGCAGGCAATTAACTAGGCACAGTATAATAATGATGATTTATAAAATGACATTTCCCCAAGCGAGATCACATTTTCTTCATCTTTTTTCTCATGAGGTCATTTTTCTTAGGAAGGGAGGGTGACGGCCATCAGGGAGTGACCTATCCTATAGGAAGTTTAGTTGTTTATAATAAAGCTGAGGTTCTGTAAATGCAGATGTGTCTCTGTGGATATCTGTTAGCTTCTAAAAATGAAAGGCTTCAGTATCACTCACGAGCCTTTCGGCATCTTTATCCTTTATAAAATAATTCATGTGTCAGAATAAATTACCCTTTGAAAAGGTGGGACGACTTAGGTGGAATTTTGCTTTTAATTAGTGCCTGGCTGGAGAGCTTTGGCCCTCTATCTCCTCCATAGTATCAATACAGGCAGGCTCTTTTCTCCACCAGAGGAAAAGCAAATGGTAATCAGCTCTTTACAGATATTTGCAAGTCAATATATCCTTAGAATTTAGTTGGTTTTCAGTAAGGAGAAATACTAGGTAGGTTAGAGCGGGGTCAGTAGAGAGAATACATCTATTATAATTTTGTTTTAAGAAACTGCACAAGTACAGATTGTTAAAACACACACACACACACCAGAGTAGCTTATTTTTTATCTGTCCCCCCCTCCATAAGCACGTTTATTGTGTAGTTGTAACACAGACACCGCTGTTTTAAGCGATCCCTAGACTCTAACATCTTCTCTGGAGATCTGTGCTTATTTTAAGGATTTAGGAGCCAGGCATTTCAGAAACAAAACCGGACTCAACTGGCAGGTGACTCTGCCAGATGAGAGCAGGGCTAACATTTTGTGGGGCACTGATAGGAGCACCAGGCTGCTGGGTGCCTTGGGGAGGAAAGCCCCCCACAGTGTGTTTCTCCCGGGTGCTGGCTCTGGGTAGACCGTAAGGAAGACGGGAATGGATTTCAATCGTCCTTTACAGACGATCCTTAAGATGAGTTTCATAGCTAGTAATTAACTCGCGGGTTTATTTTTCCTCAGCCCTGTGGAAAGCTGTGCTACTAAGCACAGTGGTCGGATGTGAGGGAGGACCACCTTTGAGGCTTTTTTTTTTTTCATACAGAACGTGGGAAAACTAACTTAGCAGTCCAGGTTGGCCACCCTCGAGATTTCCTGCCCGGTGCTGGTCTTTCTATGGTTAAGGATGGAGGATGGGGGCGAGGCTAAAAATACAGCTGCTTCCATGAGACACATTCAAGTTCGCGGCTCGTGATGGATGGAGCCCCACTCCGTGTGAGAGGCTCCGAGCCCACGGACTGGGAACGCCCTGCCCTGGCCCGGGCTCAGTCCCGGTCCTCGGCCCCCGCGCCCTCCGGCCGGGCAGCGAGCCCCTCGCCCGGCTCCTCCGTCTGCTATTGGCGCTGGAGTCCAAGAGAGCGGCGGCGGGGAGCGCGCCCCCGGAGGACAGACGGGCGGACAGAAGTGAGGACAGCCGGCTCCCGCCTTCTCCGGGCAGCGCATCCCGCAGGGGCGGCCCGCCCGGGCCGGCGGCTCTCCCGTCCGGGGGCCCCGGCGCGCGGCCGGGGGTGGCGGGAAGGGGCAGCTCGGGGGGCCGAGGGCAAGCCGATCGGCTCAAAATGGCAGCAGCAGAAGCAGACGCGATGGCTCACTTACCCAGAAAGGCGGGGGCAGCTCAGGGCCGGCGATCGGGCGCCCGGGCGACACAAAGGAAGCATGGAGAAACTTTTTCCGAGCCAGCCGGCCGCAGGGCGCGGGGACGGCGCCGCGGGCCCGGCCGCCGAGCGCGGCTCAGCAGCCCCGCGGGGGCGAGCGCCCGCCCCCGGCTCGCAGCCCCCGCGGGGACCCCGGCGGGAGCCATGTCCGGGAGTTTCCCCGAAGTGTCAGGTCGTCCTCCCGCCGCCTGCCGCCCGCGGCCGCCTTCCCCGCCGCAGCCCCGCGCCGCGCGCCCGGCCGCCCAGCGCCTCTTTGTGTGGCGGCGGCGCCGCGCCGGGCTCCGCCGGGTGGAGTGGAGCCCGAGGCGGTGCGCGGCGCGGCTCCGAGCGGCCGGACTGGTCGCTGTTGCTAAGAGACCGGAGCCATGACACAGGGAAACTGCCGCCGGCTGGCGGTCTGTACCGGCCCAACTCCGCTCGCCAGGGGCGCCCCCGCCCCCCGCCCCGCCCTCCGCCTCCTCCCGGGCGCGCCCCCCCCCCACACGTCCCCGGCCTCCCTCCGCGCCCCCCGCGCACACATCTCCTCTCCGCCCGCCGCGCGTCCCTTCGGAAAACCGCTTCCCCGAGGACCCGGGGGCGCGAGGGCAGGCGGAGGAGGGGTCCCGCGCTGGGCGCCGGGGCCCGGGGTCGGAGGACGCGCGTCGGGAGGACCGGGCGCGGGGCGCCTTGGCTCGGCCTTCCCCGCCCCCCGTGCCGCCGCGGGACCCCGCCTGCCTCCGCCGGGAGCTTTGTTCCTTCCCTTCCAACTACCTGTCTGAGCGGCGGGCCGGGAGGACCCGAAGGAAGGGCCGCGCCCCCGAGGGTCTTCGCATCCGCATCCGAGGGTCGCGCTCGTTGACAGAGCGGTGGTCCCCGTCTCCTCCCTCCCTCCCTTCTCTCTTTTGTTGCGTCCACTCGGGGATCCGGACGCACCTCTGCTGCCCCCCCTCCCATTTGGGAGCTGGCGGTGTGGACACTCAGCGAGCACAGTAAGTTGTCCCCCAGCAAAAACTCGGGCCGGAGTGGCGCGGTCCCCGCCGAGCGGGCGCAGCACGGGACCCGGGGCGGCCAGTCGCCGGCTCGGCGCCCGCCCTCCCCGACCTCGGCCTCTGCCGGGAGCCAGCAGCTGGGGCGCCTCGGAGATCAGAGTCTGTGCCCGGCTTCCTCGGCTCCTGTGAGCAGGCAGGAAAAGGAGAACCTTCCTTCTGCCAGGGTCAGGGTCGGAAGCGAAGAGGGGATGTGGGGGTGGGGATGCGGGGATGGGGAGGAGACCCGCATTCCCACGTCATTTGGAGAGAGGAAGGGAGAGGTGCTTTCTGGGCTCCTCCCTGGCCTCTCAACTATAAAGTGAGAAAGGACAAGGACGGAAAAGAGAATTTCCAAGTGGAATTTCCCCATGTAGTGACTGAAGAAGTGAGAAAAGATTTCAATCATCTTCTGGGACGAGGCAGCCAGGATTCAGGAAGAGGGCGACAGAAGAGCAGCTGAAGCAAGTGCTGTCTGAACTTGGGGTTCCAGACATAAATATTTTGGTGTATGTGCGCTTGGGGCCGTTTGTTGTTATGTTCTTAGTTTTGCTGTTTAAGAGGCCACAGAACCCCCACAGGAGGAGGGTCACAAGGTACATCCTCCTGTGGGAGTTCACAGGACACAGAATTCACCCGTGTTTAAGGCTAAGGCATACACTTTGCAAGACGAGCAATAAGAACACAAACATTTTTACAGGTCGAAAGAGGTAAAAGTGGACAATGATGTAGGAGGTGGTGACAGGTGTTGGGGAGACTGGAGGGATGGAGGAGAAATGCTTCCCCAAAGGAACCCCTGTACCTGCCTGTCTGAAAGTGATCTGTCACCGGTCCCAAGCCAGTCAGGAATGTGGATGAGGAGGGGGTGCGGGGGTTCAGGACCCACCTCCTTCCACCTGTCTGTTCCTACTCGCCTGCAGAAGGCCAGAAAGCAAGCTGCAGTAAAGGGAGTTTTAAATCCCACATTCGACTCTTTCCTTTTAGAAAAATCACTTGCAAAGGAGAAACAACCGGGTCTAATTGTCATTTTTAAAGTTTTTTTTTTGTTTGTGTTGTGTGTGTTTTTGTTTGTTTGTTTGTTTGTTTGTTTCTTGCTCAGAGCTGCTTCCAGACTTCTTGAATCCTAATAATAGTCTGATGTTTTGTACAAAGATGGGATGGGAGAGCTCATCTCATCACACAGCTGGCTGTCAGGGGCTATGGGTGGCAACTTCTGTCCTTGGTTGGCCTCTGTTTGCTGAGCTGTATCAACTGGAATAATACTGCAGAACTTCATTAGGATTTTAGGTAGATTAAGCCACTGATGGTTTAACATTTCTGCATAAATTATAGCTATTATTTGCACATCTGAAACTCATTGGAGGGATTTGGAGAAGAATTCTTTTCTACACAAACAAGCTTTGGGACAGAGCTATTTTTTCTCTTATGTTGATAACTACAGTAAGATTTATGCTGTATTAATCAAAGGCTTCCTTCCAAACTGAGCTCTTTGGAACTTTAAACTGTTCTATTTTACCCAAGGGTTAGCGCCTTCAGTAATTTCCTTTGTCTTCAGCTCAGGGTATAAGAGAAAATTAGGTAGATCACGTGTTTCCAGTGGAGTCCGTTATACCCTCTGTAATAACATAGTATCAACATACATTCCCAGGGGGTTCCAAGTTATACACAGTTCTTTTCAAAGGAACAATGATGCTTTTGGCTTTCCTGGAGTTATTTTCCTTCTAGTTTCACTGGCTGTTCTGTTTAGATGGTTTCTGAGATTATGGGACACCCATTTTCATGCTGAGAACCTAATCATGATAATTCACTAGTGTCTCAGGAACTCAGAGCTCAGCATAGCATTCCAAACATGTCGTTGCAGGAGAATAATGAAGGCCTTCAGGGGGGAAAAAAAAAAAGAGGAAAAAGATTAGCTAGTTTAGTTGGATTAAACTCTGACCTGAATCTGACCTGAAACCTTTCATTTGCTCTTTCTTAAAAGCAATCCTTATGTAATTTATCAGTTTCATAATTTATTCACAACCCATGTACTTGCCCTGATCATTTCATCACCTTGTCTAGCGCTCCTGCCTGTGTTCCCCAGGGCTGCACAGGACGAGATGATGGCTGCTGGGGGCCCACTCAGGCCCCTCTTGGTCTCCAAGAGCATGCAGTGGGAAAGGGACGTTTATGTCAGCAGCTCAGCAACTCCTCCCTCTCCACATGCCCTGCTCTCAGATGATCTGGGCTGCAAACACAGAAGTAGGTTAGCGTAGTGGGTTCTGGAACCAGTTTGTACCCTTCACTTAATTTAAGTAAATAAATGACTTAAGCTCACCTGCCTTAGTGTCCCCATCTGTAATGGAATAATGACACTAATACCTACCTCATAGCATTGCTGTGAGGAATGGAAGAGTTTAGTTCATGCGATGCAGCTCATTAAAAGGAGCTGTCATCCTTAGTCCTGACATCTTTTTCCAGCTTGTTACCCTCACTCTCCCGTTCTGTTCACACTCTCCAGGATCTATGTGGGCCCATAGCTGCACTTGTCCTCTCTGAAATGAGGTTACAGGGTCAGCTTCTCTGATTGAACTGTGCCTGTCCACATGCCATATGCCAGGTCAGTCGTTTTGCAATTAGGCCAAAGCCCTTTCATTTCAGTTTGCTGGAGAATCCATATTTAAAAATCATGTCACTCTCTAGTCAAATTAGAAGTTTGCAAAAACAAACATCCCACCCCCCCAAAAAAAAATCAGACTGGAAGTTTGAGGATTTCATAGAAAGGACTCTCAAGCCTTTTTATGGCATCTTTATAATAGAAGGAGGGAACCATTACCCAAGGGTAAAGACAGGACACAAAATATCTCACTTCTCCACTTTCCTTGTTCCTTCTTTGTACCCTTACCAATAATAATACTAATAAAAGCAATATGACAAACAAAAGCATGGCCAGAGAAAACAAAAACTAAGCATTAGATACAAATAAAATATTGGGACATACACTGAAAAATGATAGTTTTCCAGCAGAAATTCAGATTTTACTGGGCATCCTGTCTTATCTGCATCCCCACCATGATATACTGTACCTTGGTAGTCTCACAGTTCTTCACGGCCCATGTAAAGGATAAAAGAACCTGATAAAACAGAAAACAGGAAATGCACTCGTGAATTGAGGCCCCATTACATTTCTTTTGGAACAGAATGGGCAGGGGAAGAAAACATTGAACAGAGTCTGGATGGAGCAATAGAACTTAGAAGTCCAACAATGGTACTTCCATGGCTGAGCCATGCTGGCCTTGATGTTTCTCATAGTCAGAGGTTACATGGTTGGTGTTTCCAGCCCTTCCCCATGGAGCACTGCCATGCCAGAGGGTGGGTACTTGCTGTGTGCTCCACTCCCTGGGACCCCACAAATGAACCTCCAAGAGATAGAGCTCAACATCATTTTCAAGAACCTCAGTTTGGAAATTAGCGGTCAACTCATGCTAGTGTCATGGTCATGATCTAGCCTTTTCCTTGTGTTTTTCAAAGGTGTCAAAGAGTTCAAGGCCAAATGCTTCTACCACAGGGGAAAGGAAATGATAGAACATCTGAAGAGCCTTCCTCACAGAGGGGTTTCTACCTCTGCTCCAGATAAATGGCATGTAGCAATGACAGCCTTCACCTCTGCCTTCAGCTTCATCCCTTAGTATTACAAGTCACCAGGCTGTCAATTAGAGACCTACCAGCGGTTGTTTTCTCTAATAAGCAGGTTTGCTTTTGCACATCCGGTTTTCCCCTATAGCCCTCATTTTTCTACCATTTTCCATGCACACCATTAAAGCTAGATTGTGTGCCTCCTAAATAATCGAGGTCTGAGAGGAGACACCAGGGTCCCTGGGAAGCCTGAAAGCAGTTCTGGCTGAGTGGGCTCCATCAATGGAAGAGCCAGGAAGAGCCACACAGCTAAACTTGCTCCCTGTCTCCAGAACACACTCTAAATGTCCACACTTAGGTCGCTCCTATTACTTATTACAATCTACAGGCACTGCAGACAGGTGACTTGTCCTACTGAGAACTAATAGAAACACACATGTCTGATCTCCTTTCAGAATTAATTGTGATGTGAGCCCCTGTGAGTATTCAGCAGGAAAGAACAAACACACAGACAAGGAACTAGTTTTCAAAAATAATAGGAACAAAAGATTCCACAATCAGTGCTTGGGTGACAGGTCTCTGATTCATCTAATAAGCATTTCCTTAAGCACTGCATGTATGCTCATCTCTTTGATTCTTGCATTTATTCACTCAACAAATACTTATTGAGCATCTACTATGTATAATTACCATTCTAGGCATTGGAGATAGAGTGGTGAACAGTGTAAACAAAATCCCTCTCACTTGAGGGGACAGATAATAAGCAAGAAAATGTCAAAATTTGATCAGTGATATGAAGAAATGAAACGAAGGTGCTTTCACTGGTCCGAGGGGGCAGCAGAAGGGGGTAATTTAAATTGGGTCTTCAAGGACAGTGTCACCAAGGAGTGACATGTGCACTAAGAATGAAAAGCTGAAAAGGTGCTGACCATTTGAAAGTATTCTTGGGGACAGAAAAGAATGAAGGGACATGGACTTATTAGCCTATAATTAGCTAGATTTAATAAAGTCTAACTAAATTAGTGACCGATATAAAGCAGAAGGATAAATCTCTAGGTGCTAAGAATAAGATGGCCAGTGGGGAGAAAAATTACAGTTGACCTTTGAACAAAAAAGGATGAGAGGTGCTGACTACCACTAGAGTCGACATTCTCCTATAATTTAAGTCATCCTTCCACATACACAGATTCCCAATGGCCAGTTGGTTCACCCTTGAACAACCCGGCTTTGAACTGCAAAGGTCAATTGAACTGAGCAGGTCAACTGAAAAAAAAAAAAATCTGAGTATACTAGTAAGTGGACCGGCACAATGCAAATCCGTGTTGTTTAAGGTCAGCTGTTATGGAACACTCCATGGATGTGGATCACAGCCTTGACCCGGAATAGATTTGGAAAGGAGTGCAGGCATGGAATTGGGCGTGTGAGCCATAATGATGTGGACATAATCTCTCTGAGGGTGTAAGAGGCCCAGGGAGGAGTAAGCCAAGAATGGCAATCACAGAGATGTTAAGACGCCGAGAGTGGGAAGGACGTTCATCGTGGGGTCTGAGGACCAGCGGCACCAGCGGCACCGCGAAGCCTGGTAGTAATGCAGAATCTTGGGCTCCACCCCAAACCTGTTGGAGCAGAGTCTCCATTTTAACAAGACGCCCAGATGATCTGTGAGCATGTTAAATTTTGAGAACCATGTTCCTATTCAGTCTTCTCATTTTGGGGGATGAGGGAACAGAATTTACCTGCTGCCCATCATTTGTACGTGCATGCACAAGAGAGAGGAACCTGCTTTTAACTCTTTGTTTCAAATAGTGAACATCTCTTCTAGTTGAACTAAAACATGCACGTTTTAGTTCAACAAGAAGAGGAAAGTTAAAACATGGTTCTTTTTTGCAGTTGATGCATCTATCCAGGAAATGGGTTTGGTGGGTTTGAGATCCGAGTGCAGTGTTCTAAAAGATCAAATTTACTCTACTGGTGGGTTACTCTTTGGATTCAGATCATTTATACTCAAGCAACTTGGCCCCTTCTAGCCGTGTGATACTGAGCAAGTTATCTGCCTGCATGTAGTCGTACTGTTTATAAAGGCTGATTTGTAATTCCTCTCTGTCAAAGTCGTTGTGCAGAAGACATGAGATCATCATCAGTGGCTGCTGATGGAATAGTGGTGGATATCTCATCAATGCCACCACCCAAAAAGTACACCTAAATGGACATATAGAAATAAAGACTGAGTACTTGCAATGTTCCTCATCCCATATCACTGTTCCTAAGCCTGTTGTATAACTTTCGAAGCCCCTGCTGTAGGTGTTGCTTAGGGTGTAAGCATTGAGGCCTGTACAGCATTATTCAGATGGTAGTGGCCGAGGTGACGATGGTGAATATTTATAGAGTGCACATTATGGGCCCTGGGCTGGGTATTGGAGATGCAAGGGAAGGCAAAATCTACCTGTGAAGTTTGGGTCAGATCCAAGAGACAGGGAATTCCCCCGAATGGCTTTGTGGTTCTGAATGAGTGCCAGCTAGGTGGCAGTGGCTTCGGATCTCCACTCCCTCACCGCCTGATCTCCTGAGTTTGGACACTTACAGAGCAATTGTGCTCTGAAGGTAGGCTTGGGTCTCCTCAGTTTCATGCCGTTGCGGCCATCATGTCAGTCCCCCAATTTGCTCCACTATTTAGGAACTCAGGCGGTGGGGCTCACACAACCTCACAATGTTTTGTCATCTTCAATGCTGAGTTATTGACTACATAACTACATAATCTTAAGTGTGGGCCTCAAGGTTGTTAGGAGCCAAAGGACCACAAGGAGGAATTAAATTTCACATTGGAAGGGGCGGCTGCCCAATCATTTTTTTATTATGCAAATGACCCCATAGTAACATCTGTAATACATTTATGGTCTTTGAAGGTACACATGGTCATAGCAAAAGAGAAAACCGCTCCCTAAAATTCCCATCACAAAGCATAGAAATGTCTAATACATAAAACCAGTCAATCAGCACTGATAGCATATTTTCACCCAATGAAACTCTTCTGATTGTTTCAGAGCCACAAAAGATATGTTAAATGATTACAATGGGCTCAAGGTAACATTAATATTTTTCTAAAGGGAAAAAGCACACAGCTTTTTCACACTAAATTTAATTTTGAATTTCCTTAAAATCTTACAACAACCTCAGCTGGCTTCTTTATACAGGAGCAGATTGAAGTATCATTACATCAGAAAAGCATTACAGATTTTTTTTTCCAGTGAGAGAGATGCAAACATCACTTCTTGACAGGTAAAGTGATTACAGAGCTTCCTGTAGAGGTGAGATATTGGTGTGGCATGTTGGGAAATGATATACAGAAAAGCAGAGGTAATGTTTCAAAATATTCCTGGTTTTTATTATTCTTTGAAACACCTCCTCCAAAGATCAGGGTTTGGCTACAGAAAAATCTGAAGGGCTATGAGTTTCACAGCAAATCGTGTAAGAGCTTACCATATTCACCTCACAAAGGGAAGCTATGTCACAGTTCCTTCAAATTCCTCCCAATCACTTACAACGTCTGGTTTATAGAAAAATTATACTTTCTGGAAAGTGGATATCAATCAGTGTTACAGCTCCACTCTTTTTTTCTTTGCCAAGGAAATGATGTTTTTCCCATTTACAGAGATAAATATGATCAAGGCTGAGAATCCACACCCACGGGAGGAGAATTAGGAAAGAAAAAATCTGTAGCAGTCGCTTTAAGAGCCTACACACCAGGGTGTGTATTTACCAGCTCACTTTAGAAGTGCTAGAAATCAGGGACTATCTAGAGCTTTGTTTTACAGAGGAATTCCTCCAGGCATCTGCTAAAGCTGAGGGCACAGGTGAGGAGTGCTGGTCTGGTGGGGCAAGCAGTCATGTTTCTCGACTGGGATGCAGTTCTGAGACTCTAAGACTCCATCAATGGAACGAACTCTCTGATTCTCTGGCCCATTGCTGCTGGCATGTAGAGACATCAAAAGTCAGCTGGTGTCTCTTTCTCTGAGCAAGACAGGCTCTAAGCCATGTCAAATGAGAGCCTTTGTACTCTTTTCCCAGGTGATACTTCACCTCACCAGGTGAGATGGAGACTGAAAATGCACTATTTGTTTGAAGGATATAGAAAGTCACACTGGATAGATAAGTTGATCCCCTTTTTGTGTTTTTTTTTTTTTTTTTTTTTTTTTCAGCCATAAAAACCTCAAGGGCATACTGCATAACCTCTTGAGCACAATACACATTAATGTCCTATTTAAATGATGCATAATGTTTAATAGTTGGTATTGAATCATGTGATTTGAAGGAAGTGCAAATGACATTTAAAGATTCCTTCCTGTCTTTTGGGTCTTACTGTTCTCAATTAAAACTGTAGACACTGGGGATAGGTCATTTATGTAATGTTTATTAGAACACTTTGCTTTCTACCTCTCTTATATGGTTAGAAACATTGGTTGATGCAAAACATAGTAAAATCACAACATCCCAAAGTATAGGGAAGCTATTGGGTTTGGTTTTGTAACCGCTCTAAACGTTGCCCTCATGCGGATGAGTGACTCTTACACTTCTTCAGGAGGTGGGACTTTTTGAAAATCTCAGCGCTCTTCTTGGAACATTTTGAGATATCAAGTTAAATTTGTGTACGGTTTGGATTGAATCCCAAACCCATCTAACATTAGATTCTTACATAGAAATATAGTACCAAATATTTAAGGAATACATCTATGAATCTTTGTCTATGTTTTTTCCTACAAATTGGGAAAGAACACAATCATTTGTTTGAGCCTAGTTTTGGAACACCGGTATTCTTTAAGAATATAGTTTTAAAAGAATTTTTAATAAGGCACATATCTGACCAAATAACTATTCTATAATTTACTTAATCGCTTCTTTATTGTAGGCATTCAAGGTGTTTCCATTTTTCTTATTAAAAATGCTTCACTAAATAATTTTGTACATTTAAAAACAGAAAATAATTTTTAAAACATGGTCTTAGCTATCATGATGGGTAGGTAATTAAGACTGTCTGTCTTCACCCATTATTTTTGCTTTTGCCACTTAACATACTGCAAACACCTACCTGCTTTTCTGCTCTCTGTGTTCTGGCCTCTTTCAGCAAGGCTGCTTTTCAGGTTTCTCTAGCTCATTAGTCAACCTGTTTCTCTGAACAATACCCCAGAGGTATTAGTTGGCACTTGCGCAGTGGAATCAAATGTTTTCCCTCGTGCAATTTCTTTTATCTAAGCAAATCCTCTGCTATCATCTATCTATCCGTATGGGTGTCTATGACTCCTCCTCATGTTGTCTCACCCTTTGTGAGGGTTCTGTTTACTGCCTTCTCCTCATCATTAGTGAACTCGCAGAAGGCTCAGGGTCACCAGGGAATCCCCTTCTGGTTATTTGTATTCAAGCCCTCACTATCCTCAAAGGGATAAGTACCTAGCGGCCTGTTTTGTTTTTAAGTCAGAAAAGGGTTCAACCCACGTTGAGTTCATTTTTGAAGAAACATTTCATGAACTACTTTTTTTCACATAAATCAGATAATAAGCTCACATCAAATTCAAACACCTCTCTGTACTTTTATCGGCATTGTAATCAAAAGTGCTCTTCAATAGACTCTGTAACAGTATCTCTGTATGAAGTTGACAATGATGGACTGGTTGTTGCAAAATTCTGTAGGAGGCTTTTCAAGGGATCCTTTCTCTCCCTCTCCACTCCCTCGCCCCGCTGTCTGTAGGAGGATCAGGCTGAGAGTCAGCAGCCCTGTGCCTCTGAAGGGAAGTTCTTCCTCCTTAACCAGAGTTCCTCCCTCACTACGCAGCCTCCCTGGGCTTTCCTCCTGTTCTTCTCAGGGACCCCAGGGATGCCACTTGCCTTCTTCTCCCAGGAGCCACCAGCACCATGTCCTCCTTGGGGTTTTTCCCTCCCTGACCTCATTCTCAGAGTGGGAGGTCGCTTTCTGCCTGCCACCATTCTCATACCCTTCCAACAAATGCACCAACATTTTTTTCAGAATGTTGCCGTCAGTCATATGGGCCAATAGCCCGCATCATTTGTATATGATACCTGAGGAACTGGCAGGGATTGCAGGATCTTACAATCTGATGATATGGTAAATGGGAGTGTCATTGGATTTATTGCAGGTTATTTTATTTCTGAGAATGTGGCTCGCTCTCTTATCCTACAATTAGCAATGACTATACAGATTCGTTCTTTGTCGTAACTCCTCTTCCCTGCATTATGGGTCTGCAGAGTCTTAGGTGCATGCTAGTCTCAAAAAGGTGGGTCATTTGCATCTCTCAGACATTGCAGGTTAGAAAGATGGCCCTGTCCTCAAACAAGAAGTAACCAAAATATATATTTGCTAGTAAAGTAAAATGTAAAATTATAAAATGTAGAGAAGAAAACATAAAAAAAAAATACCTGTGGGAAAGATTTGGTCTTGGTGAAAAGTTCTTAAAAATGCACAATCTAGCCTGGCCGGCATGGCTCAGTGGTTGAGAATCAACTTATGAACTGGGAGGTCATGGTTCGATTCCTGGTCAGGACACATGCTTCGGGCTTGCTCCCCAGTAGAGGGCATGCAGGAGGCAGCAGATCAATGATTCTCTCCCTTCATTGATTTTTTTCTTTCTTTCCCTCTCCCTTCCTCTCTGAAATCAATAAAAATATATTTTTAAAAAATGCACAATCCACACAAGAAAAAAAATCAATAAATTGGACATCATCAAAATGAAAAACTTTTGCTTTGTGAAAAAATGATCCTGTTAAGTCAAGGATGAAAAGAAAAGCTACAGGCTGTGAGAAAATACTTGTAAACCACATATATGACAAAGGACTCATAGCTAGAATACATAAAGAGCTGTTAAAACTCAACAATTAAAAAAATTCCAATTAAAAAATGGACAATAGTCAAGAAGACACTTTTCACAAAAGAGGATGTGTGCACGACACATAAGCCAACGAAAAGATGTTCAACATCACTAGCCATTAGGAAAATGCAAATTAACATCATTTCAATGTTATCCCCTCTATGCCCCCTTCACATCTCCCCACCACAATACAAAGCACAGTAAAACCTGCCTGTCTTCAACAATAAAAAGAACAAACTATTCAAAAACACAATGTATTGGATGGGTCAAAGGCACTAAGTTGGGTAGAAAAGATAAGCCACTCTCAAAAGGTTCCTGTTGTATAATGCCATGAATATAACACTCTCTCAATGCCAAAATCATGGAGCTGGAGACAGATAGGTGATGGTCAGGTTAGCCTAGGTTCAGCATGGTGGGGAGGAGGGAGCTAGATGTAACTAGAAAGTGGAAGGACAAGGAAGACCTTTGTGGTGATAGAACAGTTTTTGCAACTTGATTATAATGGTGGTTACAGAAATCCACGCACGATGAAATGGCATGTACACATTGTAGCAATGTCCTTCTCCTGGTTTTGGTAAGTACTCCAGCTGTATAAGGTGCAATCGCTGGGCAACACTGGGTGAAAGGTACATGGAACCTCCCTGTACTGCCTTTGCAACTTTCTGTGATCAATGTAAGTATTTAAAAATTAAAAGCTTAACATTTGGTAAAGAAAAAGAGGATACGGATACAATGTCATATGATAATTAGAGTAAATTATTACAGTTCTAATTTAAAAAGTATAAGTAATTTTAAAATACGTAGATGGGCAAATCAAGGAAAGAGACTTCAACATGTCAAAGGTGATCATTTTTGTCAGCAGGTCAATATTTTTTTTAAGTAAATCTTGCTAGGTTAGATGTTTAGTTAACGAAATAAATAAGTTAGGGGCCTGCTTTTCACTATACTCTGGAATGAATTCCAGGCAAAAAAATGGTTAATTTCACTAATAATGAAAGAATAGTAAGTGTAAGAACAAAAAGTGTATTTCAGTACAATTATTCACCTATCAAAATGTCAAAAGAAAACATATTTTCCTGAAAGATAATATTCACTATTAATCAGAAATTAGGAAAATGTATTTGCATGTAGTGTAATATCTTTTAAAATCTGTGTACACTTTGAGCAATTCTACTTTTAGGGATTTAACTTACTAATGATAATAATGCCAAAACAATAACAACAATAGCTCATACATACAGCACTTGCTATGTACCAGGCATTTTTCTAAGCACTGTGCATGTATTACCTCATATAATCCTTTTATGACAGTCCTGAGGTAGGTTTTGCATATAAGAAAATTGAGGTTCATAGAAGTGAAATCACTTACTCAAGGTCACACAGCATTGATTGCTAAAGCCAGGATTTGAACACAGCTGTCAAGTTCCAGAGAACATGCTATTGAGTACTAAAGTATACTCCCTCTCTTCCTATAAAAATAATTAGAAATACGTGCACAGAAAGTACATGCCCTGGCTGGTAGCTCAGTTGGTTGGAGTGTCATCCCATATACCAAAAAGGTTGTGGGTTTGATCCTCAGTTGAGTGTGTACGGGGAGGTAGTTGACCAATGTTTCCCTCCCTCTCCCTCTTCCTCTCCCTCTCCCTCTCCCTCTCCCTCTCCCT
>PVJC01007122.1:0-52589 GCA_004026665.1 Murina feae
GAGGAGCTGGACAGGGCAGATGTCCTTCGTGGTTCATCCCCCTCTGGGCTGGGCCTGGTCACCCAGCTGGGCCTTGTGGGCCTGTGGACATTGCCCTTTGCTTATTTTCCTTTCTTTCTACTTTGACTTTCTCCTAAACCCAGTGTTTCTGCTCACTCACACATGGTGGCCGTTTGACATAGCCATACGAGTCCATGTACAAGGCATTGAGGGACAGCAGTTAGGTCTCCGGGTTCCAGAAAGAGAGTCTGACTGGTCACTGCTCAGCTAATGGATTGTGGGCGTGGAAGACACACAGAAGCCAGGCAGGTGGTTCATTCACAGAGAGGGATATAGGCCAGCCAGCGACTCCCAAATGGTTTTCATCCCTGCATCAGGTGTACTTAATCATTCAAACGCCAGGGAAACTGAGGACCCCCCCGACCAAAAAAAATAAAATAGCCATACGGGGCAGCAGTGTTTTTATACCCAGGATGGAGTCTCAGAAACCACTGTGAAACCAGTGCCTTCAACAGAACTCTCCCACCAGCTCCCTGACAGTACCAGACAGCCGAGCTTCTTCATGATTACGAGAGCAGCAAGCTCATCTGCGAATTGTACTCTGACTCCCTGAGAAAGGACAGTAGCAAAAGGCTCAGTGTACAGAGGTTTAATTGGCTAGGAATCCCTGCCCAGGACACTTGGAACACTGCAGCTACAGAAAATAAAAACTGCATGGCCCATGAGTCCCAAGCAGCAGTGGGAATGTGGAGTTCTCTGACATTCCTACGTGGATCAACAGTTTTTATATAATTAAAAACTGCTGTTATCTATTTATTTTGCCTTTTGCCCTTTTGGATTAGAATGCTGAACTGTCTGTGACATAGAAGCCAGCAATTTTTGAATCAGAGCCCAGAGTCCTTGCAATGCTGTTTCTTCCAAGTGTCTCTGCAAAGCTCTCTGACGGAGAGGGGGCTTCTGCTAGTGTGTGCACAGATTTACAGGGCCTCTGAGCATTGGGATGTAGGACTTAGGGACCAGAGCCCTCTCAAGATTTGAGAGCACACAGGGCCTGGACTGCTGGAGGAGAAAGTGACCTGCCAGTAGTCCTCCGGCCATTTGCACAGGCCCCAGGCCAGGACTCAGGCTTCTGCTACAGTCCAAACCTGCAAGGACAGCAAGGCAGAGGGAATAGAAGATGACAGTCGAGTCAGGACATTCCTGGTCTCTCTGAGCAATCTGAGCTCCTAAATTGATTGCCCATCATTTCCCTTACTGTGCCGGGTGGTTGTTTGAAGAGATGGGGTAATATTTAAGCTTAAGTACTCTGAAGTACCCTCAGATAACTGAGTTCCTAACTCTATAACTAAGGGCTCCTAATAGATAGTCTCTAATTATTAAGCAAAAACTGACTGGCATATGTCACTGCTTCTTTTTTTTAAGATTTTATTCTTCTTTTTTACAGAAACAGCCAAGTTGATCCTAAGTTTATATAGAAATGCAAGGAATTCCAAATAGCCAAAGCAATCTTGAAAATGAAGAATAAAGGTGGAAGACTTACACTTCCTGGGTTTAAGACCTAGTACAAAGCTACTGTAATCAAGACAGTGTGGTACTTGTGTAAGAATAGACATACAGACTAATGGAATGGAATGGAGAGTTCAGAAGTAAACATATGGTCAACTGATTTTTAACAAGGGTGCCCAGACCATTCCATGGGAAAAGAATAGGATTTTAATAAATGATGGTGGGACAACTGGACATACACATGCATGACAGAATTTGGATCCCTACCCCACACCATATGCAAAAATTAGCTCAAGATGGACCGAAGACCTAAATGTAAGAACTAAAACACTTGAAGAAGCCCTAACCAGTTTGGCTCAGTGGATAGAGCGTCAGCCTATGGACTGAAGGGTCCCAGGTTCGATTCCAGTCAAGAGCATGTACCTTGGTTGTGGGTACATCCCCAATGGGGGTGTGCAAGAGGCAGCTAGTTGAAGTTTCTCTCTCATCAATGTTTCTGGCTCTCTATCCCTCTCTATGTAAAAAATCAATGGAATATATACTTTTAAAAAATAATAATAATAAATAAAACACTTGAAGAAAATATAGGTATAAATCTTCATGACCTTGGTATCATGTCACATGCAACAAAAGAAAAAAATAGATTATTTCTATTTCATAAAAATTAAAAACTTTTGACTAAATTAAATAAGATGAAAGGATTAACCAAAGAACATATATGCATAACCCATGGACACAAATGACAGTGTGGTGATGGCCAGAGGGACGTGGGGGTGGGTGCGGGGAGATGGGGACATCTATAATAGTGAACAATAAAATAAAGTTAAAATATTAACAACTTTTGTGCATTACTATTAAGGAAGCAAAGAAATAACCTAAGAATTGGAAGAAAATATTTGCAAATCATATATCTGATAAGAGTCAAGCATCCAGAATATATAAAAATCTCTTACAACTCAATAATAAAAAGACAACCTAATTTAATTATTTTTGTTAATCCTCACCCAAGGGTATTTTTTCTGTGGTTTGTTTGTTTGTTTGTTTAAAGAGAAAGTGGAAGGGAGGGAGGATGAAAGAGAAAAGAGAGAGAGAAAGATCAATGTGAGAGAGATACGATTGGTTGCCTCTCCTATGTGTCCCTACAGGGACCAGGGGTTGAACCTGCAACTCAGGTTTGTGCCTTTGACTGGAATTGAATGCTCTAACTGTTGTGAACACAGTCTAGGGTGACAACCTTATTTAAAAATGGACAAAGGATTAAACAGACATCTCCAAACAAGATATGCAAGTGGCCAAAAAGCACTTTAAAAAAAGCCTCAACATCATTAGTCATTAGGGAAATGCAAATTGAAACTGTAAGATACTTCCTCACACCCACTAGGATGGCTAGAATAAAAAAGACACAGAATAAGTGTTGGTGAGGATGTGCAGCAACGGAATCCTCCCATATATACTGGGACTCATGCTAGGTTGGGAATCTAAACTAGTCAGCCATGTTGGAAGACACTTTACCAGTTCCTCAGATGTTAAACAGTTTTACTATAACAGCAATTCTGTTCCTAGTGTGCGTACCCAAAAGAATTGAAAATATATCTTCATATAAAACCTGTACACAAATGCTCATAACAGCATATTCATAACAGCAAAAAAGTGGAAACAACCCAAATGTCCATCAACTAATAAATGGATACACAAAACCCAGTAGATTTATACAATGAAATATTATTCAGCCATAAAAGGAACACTGGAGAATAGGTGAACAAACATTGACATGGAAAAACATACTATGACATGGATGAACTTTGAAAACATTATGCCGAGTGAAAGAAGACAAACACAGAGGCTCATGTATCATTTTATTCTACTTATATGAAATGTACAGAATATGCAAATCTGTAGAGACAGAAAGTAGATTAGTGTTTTCAAGGAGCCAGGTGAGAGGGAAACGAGGGGAGATTGCTAAGGAGGATGGGGTTTCTTTTGTGGATAATTAAAATGTTCTGGGTTGATGCTGGTGGTTGCACAGGTTTGTAATATACCAAAAATACTGAATTGTACACTGTAAGGTGATTTTTATGTTCATTGAATTAAGTTGTAATAAAAATTGCCAAAAAAAAAATAGAACAAATGATTGGCCAGGAGCCAGGGCACATTATCCAAACAGCTGCCCAGAGAAGAAAGCTTTGAAGGCCTGAAGGGCAGACTGAGTCCTGGGAAGGAGCAGGTGCTACCCCTGAGGCACGAAACAATCAGACAATCATTTTGATTCAGGCACAATCTAATTCATCAGTAAACAACTTTAGAAACAATGTATAAAATTTCAGAAAAGAACAACCGAGCATCTTCCATTGCTGGAAGCTTCTTTATATGTATTAATTCTGCACTCTTTATTTGGAATAGCAGTGAATGGTACATAATTAATACAAATCAATGTTGCCTTTTAACAGTCTGATCTCTGTTTGCTCACTAAGTTTCGAGAAAGCTGCAGAATACATGTGAGAAGGGTACAAATGGTTCTGTAGATATTGGGACTTCAGTCCCATCCAAGCAGAGCATGGGTTTGTGGTAAGGACTGGATGCTGATTCCTCTGTCGTCTTTTTCCTTCTCCTGGGCCATGCTGAGCATTGCTCTGTATGCATGAAAGCCTCTGTGCCAAGGTGAAAGGTACTTTTGTTTATGCAAATAGGAAAACATGCAACCCAGTTATCTCCACTAAAGCTGCAGTAAGTGAAAGCCCAGACCCATGTTCCGCTATCTAGAGGCTATGGTCCAGACTGACCCGCTGTGTTCTGCACATTTCCCTGGAGTGGAGTGTAATAACTGCCCGTTGCTTGTGTGGTTCAGGAGTCCTGGGTGTCGTTGGCTGTCAGGACATACGGTCTTGTGCTGACCTTGTGTGAACTCGGACACAGAACGTCACCGGAGCAGACTCTTGCTTTGTTTTGAAAGGTGAGTTGGCTCCATGCTGCCAACAAGTGCTGGACTTGCCCTTCACTTTCCACCCTCTCAGCTGGGATTCATATTTACTATAAATCTTCACATGTATTGACATATTTTTCCCTCCTAGTCACCAAGTCAGGAATTTTTTAATCATCATTTTCAATTTTCAGGAGCTGAGACTAAGCAAGAGCACACCATTACTAAACAGCACAGCTAGGATTCAAACCCAGGCCACCAATTCCCTACCCTAAAACTGTAAGTTGTTTGAAACTTGAAAAAATATTTCCATTGATAGAAAATTGTGAAAAGCTGGGAAAGATGGCAGTAGAACAGGAGGGTTACAAACACCCTCGGGCAGGCGCGGTTAGCTGTGTCACTGACACCCACTCCCACCTTATTCCCTGGTATCAGACTCTAAAGTCGTCTGGGGTGGCAAGACATGCAGCTAGAACTCTCACATGTACCCTCCAACTTCTTTGCCTTGAGGAGTGCTAAGTTGCCAACTTCTGGCCAATTGTATAAGCTAAAGGTTCTAAGGCCGCTTTTACAAGGAACAGCTTCAGCCTGTGCATCTGAGACTTAGATTTGTTGTTAGAAACTACGGGCTGAGACATTACCTTACCCGCAAGCTAACAAGTAAGCCTTCCATAGTTTATAGACTGTATATATACTGTCAGGAGGCAGGAGGCGCTCTGAGTCAGAGAAACAGGTAAAAGCAGCCAGAGCAGGTTCCTCAATCCTAGGGGGCGGACACAGTGGGAACCAGATGCTACCTGCCCATTGTGTTTGCATCACAGTAAAGAAATCCCCAAATTAGGAGGCTCATAAGCTATTGGCACATTTGCCCCTTGAGATTACTCATTACTCAAATCTCCTTCAGGAAAGAGAGAGAAGGCATCAGTAGGTTATAAACTTGGAAAGTAAGAAACGTCGCCATGATGGAGAAAGAAAGCGTTCTAACTCTCCAAATCCCCCTGGAGGTTCTCTACCTTTAGGGAGATACTCTCTCAGTTTCCAAATATTTGCTATTGAAATGTGCCTTTGCTCAGAAAGACTGGACCATGCAAAAATTAATTATTCTTGAAGAATTTTCTTCCAACACCTAGGGCTCAGCAGCCATCTCACACCACGAGGAAAGCCCCAGACTGAGGCTGGAGGAACAAAAACAGAAAAGGCCTGGGACCGTGAGAAGCTGAACTAGTCTGGCTCCTGTTCACACCTTGCTTCCCCTGGGATCCCTTGCTAGGAGCCAAACAATATTCTAATGGCTGAGAGAAGAAAAAAAAAAAGTGGGTTGGGGAGAGAGAATCATTAAAAAAACAGAGCATGCCAAGAAATGCCCATTCTCCTCATTCTCTCCCACTCTCCCCTGACTTGCTAAACAGCACCTCTGTCAGCTCACTGCTCATGCTTCCGAGTTGGCATTTTTTATTTTTCCCTTTTCCTTATCTCCCATATTCAGTTAATCAGCAAGCCATGAATTGTACCCCAAAAATATATCTCCTTGGTCCACCTCCCACCATGACCCCTTCCCATAAACCTCACCTCCTACCTACCACTCTCCCTACTGCCTCTACATTTCCACCCACCATCCTCCATTTTCTAGTTCAAGAGCAGAGGTTTCCTCATTGAGACACCTGGTCCTTTTGACAGCTGGAGAAGGATGGAGCACTACAGGATAGCACTTCCCTACAAGGAGGAACTAGCTTCAGGTTGGGGAGAGGAGCACCCTTCACCCCTTGGGGCTGTGTGGGTGGTTGGGGAACACCCTTAGCTTTTCTGCCTGGAGGGAACAGCCCCTAGAAGCAGGCTGACAGAATGCACACTGCGCATGCCTGTGCTTCTGCAGGCCCGTCTAACCTGCACCAGGAACAAGAAGCAGGTGTGGAAGAGGCTGAAGGTCCCAGGTACTGGCTCTTCCACTGCAAGGCAGATGCCTAATTAAAACACCAACTTATTGAAATACATGTATTTTTCTAAAGGCCGGACTGGAAAAAGCCAGACATTTTTGCAATGCCAGAGTGGGGCCAGTCGGCTTGTCGGCTCCATTTCTCCTGATAAGGAACACCTTCTTGATGGCTGGAGAAGCCTGGGGTGCCAGTGGGCAGTACATGTAGATGGGAGCTGACTGTCACCAGCGAGGGGGACTCCTCCACGTCTGAAGGCTGTGCAGGTGGTTGGGACCATCTTGAGATATCCTGGCCATGAGGGCAACATCTGCCCATGGTCAGCTGATGGGGTGCTTGCTGTGCATGTGCCTTTCACATGTCAAGTGGACCCAGTAACAAGAGACAGGTGTCTGGAGAGTCCAGGGGTCTTAGGCGCTCGCTCATGGAGCACAAGGCAGATAAAAGGCCTAACTTACTCAATTCATATATTTTCCTCCAGAGGCTCTGCTGGAAAAAGCTAAACTGCCCTGTCTTGCCAGGGTAGGGCCTGTTGGGCTGGCCAGACATGGTTCCCTGGAATAAGACACATGGATATGTTGACAGTGGAGAAGCCCAGGATACCACTGGGCAGAAGGCCCAAGTGTGGACGGACTATTGCCAGGATGAGGTGGGATTCTCAACACCTGGAGGCTGTGCAGGTGGTTAGGGATAGCTCCCAGATCCCCTGTCTTGAACACACAGGCTGCCAGAGGTTGGTCACGAGGTGCCTATGCCCATGCATGTATGGAGCTGATAAGAGAGCCAGGAGAGGTCGAGTCATAGGATGAGTCCCTGGAGGACAAGGTTTATGCCATGTTGCAAGCTTTAAACTATTCAGTGAGCAACATTTAAACTGAGTGCAGGATTTCAGAAGCCTGGGACCTCTTGAGGCGCTAAGTACAGTGGGACTAAGTGTGGCCAGTTTGCTGCTACAGCTAGAGGGAGCTTTCCATTGGGTGGCCCTCTCCAAATGGGAGACCATGCAGGTGGTTGAAAACAGCCACCAGCTGGCCAGGCCAGGCCAGGAGGGCCAGCTGCCAAAGCCCACTGTGCAGCCCAGCCCAGCCCAGGGTGGCCGGGGACCTGGAAGAGCCCATGGTTTGGGAGAGTCTAGGTCACAGGAATAGGATCTTGTGGACACAAGCATTTGTGCAAATCCAGTCCCTGAACTACACAAATTCAGATATTTCCCCTGGAAAGGAGAACTGGAGGATATAGTCTGCCTTGCAAGGGTGGGGCCAGGCCAACTGACTGAGCAATCTTCTATATGGGCAATCCTCGGTTTCTGTATAGAAACCATCGTTTCATGGTTACGTTGCCATCTCCCATTTACAGTATTTATAAAAAAGAAAAAGTTCCATCATTCCAATGTATGTACATATGTGCTTTATGTTTTTTATTAATTTTTTTTACCACAAGGAAAAATCAGGAGTTGTTATCTTTCTTTTAAATTTGTCTTACTGTTTCACTTCATTACTGCTGTGTATGTGCTCCATGTGACTGACGTAGGTGCTTACATAGGTGTATTCCCATTTATGGAAAAAACCGAGTTACATCATGCGTTAGGAACAGATCTCTGATGTAACCTGAGGACTGCCTGTAATAATCCTAACTAATAAAAACGTAATATTAAAATTAACTGTTTCTTCGGGACGCCTAAGTCACACCCACCAGCCAATCAGAGCGACTGTATGCAAATTAACCCAGCCAACATGGAGGCCGTCACTCAGGGACCTGAGTAAACAGGCAGCGTCCGTTGCAGCAGGAGTGAAACTGTTTGCAGGCTGCCTGGGCTTCTCTCCGCTCCCAGGAACGTCATATTTGCAACAAATGTTTCAATCCTAGGAGCTGAAGCAAACAGCAGGCCGAACCTGACTTCTAATTAAACATTGTTTCATTATAGAAGCCAGAGTTGAAGCAGAGGAGGTTTTGTTACCAGGCCCCAGCTTAAAGGAACAGTGTATCAATTATAGAAGATAAACAAATCCCAGAAACCTGCTTCCAGCCAGCCTTGTGGGACATTGGGTCAATGGGAGCTGTGGACAGACTGAAATTCTGAAAACAGCCATCAGCCCCTCACCCATGTTGACCATAACCCAATGGGGTGAGGGACGCCACTGGGGGGCTTGGCCAGCCTGCAAACAGCCATCAGCCCCTCACCCATGCTGGCCACACCCCAATGGGGTGAGGGACGCCACTGGGGGGCTTGGCCAGCCTGCAAACAGCCATCAGCCCCTCACCCATGCTGGCCATACCCCAATGGGGTGAGGGACGTTACTGGGGGCCTTGGCCAGCCTGAAAACAGCCATCAGCCCCTCACCCAGGCTGGCCAGGTACCCCAGTAGAGACCCAAAACCTGAAGGGACTGTGGGCAGCCTGAAAGCGCCCCTTAGCTCGGCACCCATGCTGGCCACACCCCAGTGGGGTGAGGGATGCCACTGGGGGGTTTGGCCAGCCTGCAGACAGCCATAAGCCCCTCACCCAGGCTGGCCAGGTACCCCAGTAGGAACCCAAAACCTGAAGGGACTGTGGGCAGCCTGAAAGCACCCCTCAGCCCATCACCCAGGCTGGCCACACTCAATGGGGTGAGGATCCACACTGGGGGTCTTGGCCAGTCTGCAAACAGCCATCAGCCCCTCACCCAGGCTGACCAGGCACACCAGCAGGTGGACATCCCCAGAGGGGTCCCAGACTGCAAGAGGGCTGATGGATCTCCCAAGTGCACAAATTTTTGTGCACCAGGCCCCTAGTAAAAGTATAATATGCAAATCAACCGAACAGCAGAATAGCAGAACAACCATCTGGACAACCATGTTATGACATGCACTGGCACCAGGCCAACCAAGGTGGGTGTGATGTGATTGGTCAGGAGGGCCCTGCCATCACCCTATGATCACCCAAAGAGGAAGACCCAGGCAACCAACCTGAGGGCTGAAGCGGGTGGGTGGGGCCTCCCTCTGTGAGGCAATCGATTGCAGGGCTCCAGGACTGCAAGACACACACACAACTGCATGAGTTTCATGCACCAGGCCTTTAGTCACTTAATAAAAGCAGCTGGGACCACTGGTTGCTGGAGAAGCCCACCAGGACCCTCAAGAGTCAGGTTTCCATAGAGACTGACTGTGGCAAAATTTAGCTGCTACCTCAAGGTTATTTTTAGAGGTGAGGCCACCTCCTCACTAAAGATTACAGGTGATTAGTTTGGGCCCCAGCTGCCCCAGGTTGGAGGGCCCCAGCTGCCCAGGCTGAAGGGATGACTACTGCCCAACCAATGTGTGGAGCTGATCAGAACAGCCATGGATCTGGAACTGACAAAGGTTGGGAGGGCTTGGGTCATAGGATGAGTTCTTGGAGAACAAGGTGATGTCACCTTGAAATCCCTATAATACCCAATGAGTAATATTACACTGAGTGCAGAGTGCTGGGTTACCCCATTGCCTTGCTATGGTGGGGCTAGGAGGATGAGTTGGAATATCCTCTATAATATACATCTGGGAACTAAGAGAAGCTCTCCACCGGGAGGCAGCAAGTCCAAATGAGAATGACTGTCTCCAATATGCAGCTGCTGCCCCAGGGTTGTTTTGAGAGGGTGGTCTCTCTCCATACTTGAGAGTATGCAGGTGGGTGAGGCTGTGCCCAGCTCCTCAGGTCTAGAGGGTCCTGCTGCCCACAGTCCATGGAAGGAATGCAAACTGCATGCGTGGACCTGGCCATAGGGATGCCAAGGACCTAAGCTAAGGAATGGTTTGGGAGAGGACTGGTCACAGGAGCAGAATCCCTGTAATACAAGACAGCTGCCTACTTCTAAGCCTCAAATTAGACAATTTATGCTGTGGCTGGAGGGTGAGCACATTCTCCCTGAAGGCAGAGCTAGAGGGTACTGGCTTGTTTGTCAGGGCAGGGCCAGCCAGTCTGGCTGACAGGGAATCATCTCAAAAGAAACACCTGAGACCCTGATTGATGGAAAAGCCCAGGACTTCTCATGCTGAGAGTCTACATAGGGCTGGCTGTTCCTCATCTGTAGCTTCCACTTCAGGGTGATTTCTAGAGGTGGTCCGCATAGTAATGAGGGCTATCCAGGCCCCAGCTCTGAAGGTTTAAAGGACACCTGCTGCCCAAAGCATGGCAAAAGGTACATTCTACGGCAAGTGTGTGTACAACAGTTCAGGGCAGCTAGGGATCTACAGCTGGGCACAGTAAGGAGAGATTGGTCATAGGTGGAGGCAGGGGGTGGGGGAAGCACATCCCTCCTCTCAAGCCCTAAAATGCCTATTCACTAAGAAAATTCTTACAAAACACAGAACTCCAGGTTTTGGCTGCCTTGCTAGGGCTGAGTGGTAAGTGAAGCTGGGGTAACTACTGGTAAGACACCCAAGAGCCCATAAGGCAAATAGGATTGACTGTAGTCATTTTGCAGGTACTACTCCAGGGTAGAATTCTGGAGGAGGCCCCTGTGGGAGAGGCTGCTTCATAGAAGACTGTGGTGGTTGGGGCTGAAGGAATGCCTACTGCACAAGTCCCAAGGAAAGAGTAAAGCTAGAGAAAAGGTAAAATGCTATCAGTTTAACCAAGCTGCTAAATTATTAACATTATGAAAGTTGAGGCTTGAATAAAGGATTGTTTTCTTATCTTAACTATGCTGGTAACTTAAACTTTTGAACTTTGCAATCCCGTCAATACTTAAGTATATACTAGTTCATTCTGTGTCAAGCCTGGACATACATTAAACCTATAGATAGGCCTCTGACTATCCCCTAAACTAAGGTCTCAGGACATGACCAGACCTCCTGGTGCCTATCCTCAGACCAGCAGGCAGCCATCATCCAGACCTTCTGACATGTGACTAATAAAGGCTAAGAATGCAGGACTGAATATTCTCAAGGATAAAATTTTTACAATAAAACTGTTAACGTTTATTTCTTCTTGGGAACCCTTATAGGCTTTTGCCTAGCTGTTTCTAGTTTGCAACTCTAAAACCTTTGAATAAAATTTTGTCATTTTATTTCTAGCCAAAGCCTCCTGACTCAGTCGACATTGGTGGTGTTAGCATTGTGGAATCCAAGAAGTTCTCTGCTTTAATTTCAGCACGGTTGGATTTGAGCAAGGTAGCTGCTTGAAACTTTTGTGCTCTGGGGTTCCAGTGGTGACTTCTCTTATTTCTAGTCTCCCTCCTCCAGTTGAGGCTCAGAGCTTTTATTCATGGGTTCTTTGATACCAGTTTTTTGTCTGCATTGGCTACAGAATGACAATGCCCATCTGCAACACCAGCTGGATTTATGTTTAAACATTATAGTCAATCCGCTGTTAATTATCTATTTTCATGGACCTCTGTTACAAAAGACAATTTAGAGTGATAGTGGCCACTTGGGGATCTTCTGAAATTCCAAAATTAGTGTATTTACATATACAATTAGAAACTTTTAGAAATAAGAAGCTGAATAAGAAGCATTTTCAATTAATAGTTAGAGGCCTTTGAGTAATTAAATTATTCAAAGATAGTCTTAACATTCCTTTTGTTGTTTTGTCTGGCCATGATAGCTTTCAGGGAATTTGTCTTTACATGAGATCTTCATTGTCTAAAAGTTCCCCCAAAGTTCCTACCTCAGGAATTCTACTATTTATAAGTACAAACACATTGGTTTCTCCACTTGAGCTTTTTAAATAAAATAGACCAACTTAGTCAAAATAATTTAAAACTCTAATGTCCACTTAAAAAAGCCCTTTGTTCTAAATCTACCTGGAAAGCCCAATCCCTTTAAAGAAAAGGAATCCAAACATATCAATGCATTCTGTGATTGATATGCAGAAGCTTCTAAAAGACAAAATGACTTTTTAAAAAAAGAGCTTCAAAAGGATCTCCAAAGAAACTCTGGGCATCTGAGCAGGTGCTTTAATTTTTCTTAAAGTGTAAATTGCTGCTATGGCTCCAAGGCTACTTTCCAAGGGCAAATATAAATCTTAATTGTCTTCTCCACAAATATTAATAAGAAAAAACTTAGACATCTGAAATAATACACTTAATTTACCTCAACTGCTATAAATTATTGGGGTTTTCACCTTATTGTACCTGTCTCGTGGCTGACATTGTAAAATGAAACTATCAGGTCTCTGGTTACACCTGTGTTATGTATGTACTAGTATATCTACCTCTGAAGGATTTTACCAAAATTGGTATGTAAAATACTCTGTATAATTGGCTTAAAGGAATTAAGCAGTTATATGAAAGTTCATTAAAATATAATATAAACTAAGCCAAATACTTTACAAGATCACACAATGTGAAAAAATATTTGATACTGGAACTGGTTTGCATTTAGTGTGGCTAAATAGGCATGTCTTTGTGGATATAAACATCCTATATAATAAAGAGGTAATATGCAAATTGACCATCATGCCCTTGCACAAAGATGGCTGCCCCCATATAGTCAAAGATAGGTGGCAGGGGAGGGCAGTTGTAGTCAATCAGGCCAGCAGTGGAGGGCCACTGGGGAGGACCAGCAGGGGAGGGAGGGCAGTTGGGGGGGACCAGGCCTGCAGGGGAGGGCAGTTAGGGAGGAACCAAGCTTGCAGGGGAGGGTAGTTGGGGGTGACCAACTAAATTTGGATCTGTTAATCAATATATGTAAACCAGTGGCCCAGTGCATGAAATTCATGCCCTGGGTGGGGAGGGGCAGGGAGTGTCCCTCAGTCCAGCCTATACCCTCTCTAATCTGGGACCCCCTTGGGGATGTCTGATTGCTGGTTTAGATCCCTGCAAGATCGGGCCTAAACCGGCAGTCGGACATCCCTCTCAGGACTACTGGTTTCCAAATACTCACCTGCCTGCCTGTCTGATTGCCCCTAACTGCTTCTGCCTGCCCGACTGATCACCCCCTAATCACTCCCCTGGTGGCCTGATTGACACCTAACTGCTCCCCTGCTGGCCCGATCATCCTCAACTGCCCTCCCCTGCAGGCCTGGTTCCCCCCAACTGGCCTGGTTGTCCCTAACTGCCCTCTCCTGCAGGCCTGTCTCCCCCCAACTGCCCTCCCCTGCCGGCCTGGTCACCCCTAACTTCCCTCCCCTGCCAGTCATCTTGTGGTGGCCATCTTGTGACCACATGGGAGCAGCCATCTTGTGCGAGACTGTGACAGTCAATTTGCATATCACCTCTTTATTATATAGAATAAAATAACAGGAGTAACAAGGGTAAAAGAAGGTGTAAAGTATGAGAATGCATTTCTGAAGATATTTTTAAAAAGTGATTTGTCTTTTTTAGTTGGTTATTTCTGAATGAGTAAGAAGAGATAAAATAGGGGCAAGGAAAGTTGTGAAAAATTTATAAAAAAGGAATTTTGAAAAATAAAATATGATATGGCCAAGCTAAATAAGATAAAGTTAATTAAATTAAATTAAGTAAGTGAATTTAAATATTAAAAGAAAGCTTATACAAAATTAGAGCTTGGTTCTTTTTCTGTTAAAAAGACAAAGTTCTTCTGTACAATTGTATGCTTTTAATAAGAGATTATAGAGAGAATGCACAAATGAAAGATTTTGTATTTTATTGAAATTATTTCCTGTGCTCTGTATCATCAGGTCTTTGAGTACTTAGATAAACCAAGTCTTTTTAATATTAAAAGAGCTAAATTTTGCTTAAAACCATTTAACTTTCTGTATTTGCCTACAAAGTCTTTGCCACTATTATCTAATCTAATTAAAGAGAAACATGCAAATTGACTGCACCTCCACTATGCCCAAGCCATGCTTACCAGCCAATCAGAGCGACTATATGCAAATAAATGGCGGCCATCAGCCATGGAGCTGGAGCAAGCAGGAGGCTTGGTTGCTCTGGCAATGGAGGAAGCCAAGCTTACCGCCTGCCTAGGCCAGCTGTGGTCTCTGCTCAAAACAACAAAGTTTCAATTATAGAAGATAAATAAATCCCAGATACCTGCTTCCAGCCAGCCTGGCTGAGAGCTTGGGTTGCAGAGGGCCTTGGACAGCCTGCAAACAGCCATCAGCCCCTCACCCAGACTGGCCACATCCTCATGGGATGAGGGTTTCCACTGAGGGACTTGGCCAGCCTGCAAACAGCCACCAGACTGACCAGGCACCCCAGCAGGACCCCCAACCTGAAGAGGCTGTGGACAACCTGCAAACAGCCATCAGCCCCTCACCCAGGCTGGCCAGGCATCCCAGCAGTACCCCCCTCCTAGAAGGGGGTGTGTCCAGCCTGCAAACAGCCATCAGCCCCTCAGCCAGGCTATTCAGGCACACCAGCGGGACCCCCACCCTGATCCAGGACACCCTTCAGGGCAAACCAGCCAACCCCCACCCATGCACCAGTCCTCTATCCTATATAATAAAAGGGTAATATGCAAATTGACCCTAACAGCAGAACCACTGGGAATGACTGGTCACTATGACACACACTGACCACCAGGGGGCAGACACTCCATGCAGGAGCTTCTCCCTGGTGGTCAGTGCACTCCTCCGGGGGGGGGAGCTCTGCTCAGCTACAAGCCAGGTTGATGGTTGCCAGTAAAGCAGTGGTGGTGGGAGCCTCTTCTGCCTCCTCAGCAGTGCTAAGGATGTCCAACTGCAGCTTAGGCCTTCTTCCTTGTGGCAAGTGGATATCCCCCAAGGACTCGTGGGCTTCCAGAGGAATGTCTGACTGCCAGTTTAGGCCCGATCCCCTGGGAAGTGGGCCTAAGCCAGCAGGTGGACATCTCCTGAAGGGTCCTAGACTATGAGAGGGCACAGGCCAGACTGAGGGAACCCCCCCCCCCCGCAAATGCAGAAATTTTTGTGCACCAGGCTGCTAGTCCTATATAATAATCTAATCTAATAAAAGAGTAATATGCAAATTAACCATCACTCTGAGACACCTAAGCCATGCCCACCAGCCAAGCCATGTCCACCAGCCAATCAGAGCAGCTGTATACAAATTAACCCAGCCAAGATGGCGGCCACAGACCTAGAGCAAGCAGGAGGCTTCTGTTGCACCAGTGATGGAGTTGAAACTGCCTGCCTAGGCTGGCCGGGCCTCTGCTCAAGGCAACAATGTTTCAATTATAGAAGCCACAGAGCTGAAGCAAACAGGAGGCTTTGTTGCCTGACTAGGCCTCCACTCAAGGCAATAAAGTTTCAATTATAGAAGATAAATAAACCCCAGAAACCTGATTCCAGTCAGCCTCGCTGGGACAATGGGTCAATGGGAGCTGTGGGCAGCCTGAAAATGGCCCTCAGCCCCTCTCCCAGGCTGGCCAGGCATGCCAGCAGGTGTACATCCCCTGAGGGGTCCCAGACTGCAAGAGGGCACAGGCCAGCTGAGAAACCCACCCCCCCAAGTGCACAAATTTTTGTGCACCGGGCCCCTAGTCCTATATAATAAAGAGCTAATATGCAAATGGTTGTCATGCCATCACACTGTAACAGCTCAGCCACTCAACACTGGGGAGAGAGGAAAGGGAGAGGGACAAACTGTCTGCCCTGTGGTCTCAAGTGCCAGTGGATGCGCCTGCAGTCTGGGATAGGGACAAGCCACCCATCCCATGGTCCTGGGTGCCAGTGGCTGTGCCTTCACCTGCAATCCAGCCCGGGAGAGGGATAAGCCACATGATCCGTGGTCTCAGGCACCAGCAGCAGGGGCTGTGACCTAGAAGAGGGACAAGCCACCCACCCTGCTACTCCAGGCACCTGCAACTGTGGCCTAGGTGAAGCTGCCTTCCCACCACCCCTTGTGGCTGCGGCCAGCCTGGGCGAAGATGGCCTGGGTCCTGGGTGCCTGTGGTCAGTCAAAGGAAGGGAATCCTGGGTCCTAGTTTCAGGGCGAGGCAGAGGCAATTAGGGGCGATCAAGTCAGCAGGGGAGCAGTTAGGGGCAATCAGGCAGGCAGGTAGGCGGGCAGTTAGGAGCCAGAGGTCCCGGATTGTGAGAGGCAGTGGGACATCCCCTGAGGGGTCCCGGATTGGAGAGGGTGTAAGCCAGGCTGAGGGACACCCCCATGCATAAATTTTGTGCACTGGGCCTCTAGTTAAATTGTTAACTAAGTATTGTTTCATAGTGATCTATTGGTACTCGGAATTGGCAAGCTTGGACTTTCATTGCGGGTTCTTATCCTACAAAGTTTGAAGAATAAAATTTGTGACTAAAAGATTTTAGCCAAAAGTCTGGAAGTTTATTGCAAGCATATACAAACTCCTCCTGGGGAGGGTCCCCAAATGGGAAAACCTGTTCTGTCTCTCTAAAATGGGGAAAACATAATTCTCTGAGTCTCTTTGTTCATCCCATTTTCTAATTGGACCCTTCCTCATATTACATACCCTCCCTCCCCCGCATGCTTTCCTGCATGGTATCAGTTTCAAAGTTTCAAAGCTCACCTAGTGCCCCCTCTTCTTCTTCTCCTCATTATCTTGTAACATTTCTCCCTCCTGTCTCTGCCCGGTTATGGTATGCCTTCCTCGCCCATGTAACCCCCTTCCCTAAAACTGCTTTTACTGTCTCTAAACTCTTTTCACTAAGATTTTATTAACCAAGTGTTTTAAAACTTTTGACATGTTTAACAAACTTCTAAAAATTCAAATGTTTAAGTTTCTTCTTAACTTAAAAATAACTTCAAGATTTTTTTCAGAAGGTCTTTTGAACTCTTTAATCTCTCTGTAAAAGCTAAGTAAACATATTTGATATGTTAAAATTACATGGGAAGCATTGGCAATTAAAAAATAATAATGTATTTCTATGTAAATATTGTTATTAAAATAAATGTTCTAGAAAATACATAAAGCCTCTGAGAAGCTATGTGTCCTGTATGTTTTCATTTGCAATTTAGTTTATCTTAATATATTGTATGTTGCAGAGAAAAGCACATTTCTTTGTCAATTTCATTGTAATCAGATATTTAACCATGTAATTCTAAGCCTTTGTCATTTACAGAGTCATTGTCTTACTCTGTTTCATTTTGCAAAAATGTTTCATATTCAGTGAGATTAATGAAGGGAGGACTGACACCCTAAAGTACAGGATTCTGATAAACTTTCACATTATATCATTTAACTGGGTAAGAATAGATAGCGCTCTAAGGAAAAACTGAATTTGTAAAATTGCTAACAAAAGGTCAAAATCAACAAGAATGAATTACATGGAACTGAATGAACTGAAGAGGATGATTATAATTTTTATGACTTTATTTGAAACATAAATAATCTGGTTCATTAATCTTTTGTTTTCAAGACATAAGGACATCATTTCTCTTAAGCTACCTATGATTTGTAGTAATTTGGTAAATTATACCTTTGTGAGCAGAATTGAAACATTTGTCTTTTTCTCTCTATTTGATTCCTCCAGAATTTGAAAACTATCAGTTAGTATTCTTATTTTCATGGCAATATTTTTATTTGTGTTGTATTAATAAAAGCCTGGTGTGTTGTTGTTTTTTTTGTAACAGGACCAATTGGAAACTATGACAACTTTGACTGAAATGTCATATTTGAGAGAAACATGCATAGACTCAGATATGAGGAGCTGATGGCTGTTTGCAGGCTGGCCAAGCCCCCCAGTGTGGATCCTTACCCCATTGGGGTGTGGCCAGCCTGAGTGACGGGCTGAGGGCCGTTTTCAGGCTGCCCACAGCTCCTTCAGGTTTTGGGTCTCTACTGGGGTACCTGGCCAGCCTGGATGAGAGGCTGATGGCTGTTTTCAGGCTGGCCAAGCCCCCCAGTGGTGTCCCTCACCCCATTGGGGTGTGGCCAGCGTGGGTGATGGGCTGAGGGGTGTTTTCAGACTTTCAGGCTGCCCACAGCTCCCATTGACCCAATGTCCCAGCAAGTCTGGCTGGAAGCAGGTTTCTGGAGTTTGTTTATCTTCTATAATTGATACACTGTTCCTTTAAGCTGAGGCCTAGGCAGGTAATGAAACCTCCTCTCTGCTTCACTTCGTGGCTTCTATAATTGAGACACTGTTGCCCTTAGAAGTCAGGCCCAGCCTGCTGTTTGCTTCAGCTCCTGAGGTTTCTATGATTGAGACATTGTTGCAAATATTTTGTTGCCTGGAGCCGGGAGAAGGCCAACCGGCCCACAAACAGTTTCACTCCTGCTGCAAAGGAAACTGCCTGTTTACTCAGCTCTGCGAGTGCCGGCCTCTATGTTGGCTGGGCTAATTTGCATACAGTCTCTCTGATTGGCTGGTGGGCATGGCTTAGGTGTCCTGAAGGGATGGTCAGTTTGCATATTATGCTTTTATTAGGTTATATTTATTTATTTTAAAAATCTTTACTGTTGAAAGTATTACATTGTCCCCCTTTTCTCAACCATTGACCTTCTAGTTCCCCCTCCCCTGCCCCAGACCTTCACCAACGTATTGTCTGTGTCCATGGGTTATGCATACATGCATACAGTTCATTGGTTGATCTCTTCCTATCCACCCACTCACTTCCATCTTTCCTCTGAGATTCGTTCAACAGTCTGTTCCATGCTTCTATGTCTCTGGATTTATGTTGTGCATTAGATCATTGTGATCATTAGATTCCACATATGAATGAGATCATGTGATACTTTTCTTTCTCTGACTGGCTTATTTCTCTTGAGCTGATACTCTCCAAGTCTATGCAGGCTGTTGTAAATGGTAAGACTTCTTTCTTTCTTACACCTGCATAGTATTCCATTGTGTAAAGGTACCATACCTTTTTTTATCCACTCACCTGCTCATGGACATTTGGACTGTTTCCAAATCTTAGCTATTTTAAATTGCACTGCTATGGCCATAGGGGTACATATATTCTTTCTGACTGGTGTTTTTGATTTCATAGGATATATTCCTAGAAGTGGGAACACTGGGTCAAATGGCAGTTCCATTGTTAATTTTTTGAGGAAACTCCATACTGTTTTCCATAGTGGCTGCACCATTCTGCATTCCTACCAGCAGTGTATTAGGGTTCCCTTTTCTCCACATCCTCACCAGCACTTGTCATTAGTTGATTTGTTGATGATAGCCATTCTTACAGGTATGAGGTGATACCTTGTGGAGAGTGGCTACAGCGTTTGGACAGGTTCAAGCCTTGGGCTAATGAGAGGGCACGATCCTCTCATGGCAAAACCATGTGAAAGTCCCAGCACAATTATAGCCAAAGGCTATATTTGTAAGCTTGACCTTATGGTCCCAGGAGGCTGAGTGATGTGGACTTGATAGAGTTCAGGTGCATGTAATTGAGTAAGATTTGAAACCCATGAGAACATTGTAAACATCTTGACCACATCCTTTGCCTCGTGGAATCTGGCTATAAAATAAAGATTTGGCTTGCAGGCCATAGCACTATCTCTCCATCAGAGAGCAGCATTCCACCTATCCCCAGCTTTATTCTCTTATCTTCTTTAATACTTCACTGTGCAGCTCCCCCCCTCCTCCCACACACCCCACCCGAGCTCACCCCTGGCCATGCTGGACTCGGTTCAATACCTCATTGTTGTTTTAATTTGCAATTCTCAGATGATTAGTGACAATGAGAATTTTTCATATGTCTCTTGGCCTTCTGTATGTCCACTTTGGAGAAGTGTCTATTTAGGTCCTTTGCCCATTTTTAAAATTGGATTGTTTGTATTCCTTTTGTTAAGTTGTACAAGTTCCTTATGTACTTGGGGTATTAACCCTTTATTGGATGTATCATTGCTAAATATGTTCTGCCATACAGTGAGTTCCCTTTTCATTTTGTTGATGGTTTCTTCTGCTGTGCAGAAGCTTTTCATTTTGATGTAGTCCCACTTGTTTATTTTCTTCTTACTTTCCATTGTCATAGGAAAGGTATCAGTAAACATATTGCTATGAGAGATGCCTGAGATTTTGTTGTCTATGGTTTCTTTTAGGACTTTCATGGTTTCACGACTTACATTTAAGTCTTTTATCCATTTTTAGTTTATCCTTGTGTATGGTGTAAGTTGGTGGTCTAGTTTCATTTTTTTGCATGTACCTGGCCAATTTTCCCAAAAGTCTTGACTCCATTGTATACTCTTGCCTCCTTTGACAAATATTAATTGAATGTAATGGCTTGGGTCGATTTATGGGTTCTCCGTACTTTTTCATTGATCTATATGGCTGTTTCTGTGTCAGTACCAGGCTGTTTTGATTACGGTGGCTTTGTAGTATAACTTGATATCTGGTATTGTGATTCCTTCAACTTTGTTCTTCTTCCTCAAGATTGCTGTGGCTACTTGGGGTCTTTTTTTTGGTTCCATTTAAATTTTTGAAGAGTTTGCTCTAGGTCTGTAAAATATGCCATTGGTATTTTAATAGGGATTGCATTGAATCTATAGATTGCTTTGGGTAGTATGGAAATTTTAAAGATGTTGATTCTATCAATTCACGAATATGATATATTCTTACACTTGTTTATATCTTCCTCTATCTCTTTATTCAACGTCCTGTGGTTTTCTCAGTACAGGTCTTTTACTCTCGGTTAACTTTATTCCTAAGTATCTTAATTCTTTTGTTGTAATGGTAAATGGGATATGTTTTTTTTAGTTTCTCTTCTGAAAGTACATCATTGGTATATAAAAATGCCACATATTTCTGGGTGGTAATTGCGTATCCTGCTATGTTACCAAATTCATTTATTAAATCTAGAAGTTTTTTTATGGAATCTATGGAGTTTTCCATGTACAATATCATGTCATCTGCGAATAATGACAGTTTTACTTCCTCCTTCCCAATTCGGATGCCTTTTATTTTTCCTTCTTATCTGGCCACTATGGCTGAGATGTTTAATACTATATTGAAAAGAGTGGTGAAAACAGACATCCCTGTGTTTCCCTGTTCTTCGGGGAAATGGTTTTAGTTTTTGCTCATTGAGTAGGATGTTGGCTATAAGTTTTTCATATTTCACTTTTATTTTGTTGAGATAAGATCCCTCTATTCCCGCTTTGCTGATAGTTTTTAATTTTAAAAAAGAGTGTTGGATTTTGTTGAATGCTTTTTATTCATCAATTGATATGATCATGTGATTTTTGTCTTGCAATCTGTTTATGTGATCTATCACATTTATTGATTTGCGAACATTGTATCAGCCCTGCATCCTTTAAATAAATCTGGTTTGGTCATGGTATATGGCCTTTTTAATGTATTGCTGGATTCCATTTACTAATATTTTGTTGAGGATTTTAGCATCTATGTTCATCAGGGTAATTGACCTGTAATTCTCTTTCTTTGTAGTGTTTTTATCTGGTTTTGGAATTAGGGTAATGGTGGCCTCATAGAAAGAGTTTGAAAATATTCCTTCCTCTTGAATTTTTTGGAACAGTTTGAGGAGTATAGGTGATAGTTTTTCTTTGAATGTTTGGTGAAACTCCCATGTGAACTTTTCCAGACCAGGGCTTTTTTTTTTTTTTTTTCTGGAAGTTTTTTTTATGACTACTTCAATTTCATAAGTAGTTACTAGCCTATTCAGGCTTTCTGATTCTTCCTGATTGAGTATTGAAAGGTTGTATTTTTCTAGGAATATGTCCATTTCTTCCAGGTTGTCCAGTTTGTTGAAATAAAGTCATTCAAAGTATTTTTTATGGTCCTTTGTATTTCTACGGTGTCTATTGTTACTTCACCTCTTTCATTTCTGACTTTCTTTATTTGGGTCTTCTCTCCTTGTTTCTTGATAAATCTGGCTAGAGGTTTATCAATTTTGTTTATTTTTTCAAAGAACCACTTTTGCTTTTATTGATCTTTTGATTTTTTTGGTTTCTATGTCATTTATTTCCTCTCTGATCTTTATTATTTCCTTCCTTCTACTTAACTCTGTTCTTTTCTTATTGTTCTCTTTCTGATTCTTTAAGTTGTAGGGTTAGATAACTTATTAAAAGTTTTTCTTGTTTTTTTGAGGTAAGCCTGTACTGCTAAGAACTTCCCTCACTGCTTTTGTTGTGTCCCAGAGATTTGGGGTTGTACGTTCATTTTCATTTTTTTTCAGGATTTTAAAATTTTCTTCTTTGATATCGTTGGTAAACTATTCATTGTTTACTAGTGGTTGCATGTTATTTAGCTTCCATGTGTTTGAATGTTGGAAGCTACCCATTGTCTTCACTATCAGAGAAGTGTAAACAAGGAGCCCAGAACACTGGTGAACCTTGAGCCCTGTCAAGGGACAGAGCTATGCACCAATTGTTTAGTCGAGACAATGGTAGCTCAAGCAACTTCCTAACCAAATAGTCTCAGAGTAAATCTTTACTAATATTTACTGACCTGTAAGATAGTCTGTCTGTTACTGAAATTTCCTGCCAGACTAAGGGCTATATGTGTATCCAAAATTGAATAAAAGGTTGGCAAGTCCTGGCACCAGTGAAGTCCTCCCCCTTGAGTTGGACTCTCCACCTGGCCCCCATTATTTCCAAATTATTATTTATTGTCTCTGTCATTTGCATGCTGCCCTTCTCCAGATCCTGAATCCTAAGCCATGTGGGATGTGGCTTGCACATTTGCATGTTTTTTTTATTGTAGTCTATTTCTCTCTCATAACGTGATCTGAGAAGATACTTGATATGATTTCAATCTTCTTGAATTGTAGAGACTTAGTTTGTGTCCTAATATGTGCTTTACTTTTAAAAATGTGCTATGTGCACTTGAGAAGAATGTATATTCTGTAGCTTTGGGGTGAAATGTTCTGAAAATAACAATTCCATCTGATCTAGTGTGTCATTTAGGATCACTGTTTCCCTGTGTGTTTTTTTTTTGCCTCAAAGATTTAGCCAATGATGTCAGTGGGTGTTAAAGTGCCTTACTACCTTACTATGATTGTATAGCTGTAGATATCTCCTTTGATCTTCTCCAGAAGATTTTTTATACAGTTGGATGCTCTTGTATTGGTTGCATACATGTGTCTGAGAGTTATGTCCTCTTATTGTATCGATCCCTTTAGTATTACGAAGTGGCCTTCATTATCTCTTTGAAGTCTAATTTGTCAGATATGAGTATTGCTGCCCCAGCTTTTTATTTTTATTTTTTTAGTTCTATTTTCCTGGAAATCCTTTACCTCCCTTCACTTTAAGTCTGTGTGAGTCCTTGTTGTGAGGTGGGTCTCATATATATGTAGACAGCATATATATGAATCTTGTTTTCTTAACCACTCAGCTACCCTATGTCTTTTTATTAGAGCATTTAATCCATTTATATTTAAGGTTATCATTGACTAGAGGCCTGGTGCACGAAATTAGTGTACTGGGTGGGTGTCCCTCAGCCGAGCCTGCCCCTTCTCACAGTCTGGGTAATGTTCAGGTAATGTTCTACTGACAGGGAGTGGGCCTAAGCCACAGTCTGGCCAGGGCAGCACTTGGAGTATGGCCCTATGGGCAGGTCCACAAGTCCACTGGGGGCCTTGGTCCTGGCCACGGTGTGGCTTAGAGCACACCCCTCTGGGTGGTTCTGTGGGTCCCCTGGGGGCATTGCTCCCAGGGCAGGCAGCATAACGTGTCTGCCCACGAACCCCCAGCAGGAGTGGCCTCAGAACTGGGTGGTGCCGCACTCCCTGGGGCGGGGGGGCCTTGCTCTCAGGGCAGGAAGGCTCCCAGGGCAGACAGCACAGCATGCCTGTCTGTGAACCCCTGGCAGGAGTGGCCTCAGAGCTGGGCAGCACCACACTCCCACTGTGGGCCTTGCTCCCAGGGCCGGCTGCATGGTGTCCCTGCCTGCAAACCCCCAGTGGGAGTGGCCATGGAGCTGGGCAGCTCCGCACTCCTGCCGGGGCCTTGCTCCCAGGGTAGGAAGGCTCCCAGGGCAGGTTGCAGATGTGCCTGTCTGTGGGAGTGGCCTGGGAGCTGGCGGCACTGGGGCTGGGGGCAGGCTCTGAGCCACACTGCGGCCACTTGGAGCCCATCCCCAGCCCTGGTGTGTGGTGTGTGTCCACTGGGGCTGGAGGCGTGTTCTGAGCTGGACGTGACACAGCCTCCTGAGCTGGTCATGATGTTCTGGCCTAATTTGCATATTTCTCTTATTATATAGGAGGATAGGTGCTTGTTTGTTGCCATTTTTATTCTTTATGTCCATGTTCCTCCCTCTCTTTCTATTTCTCCTTTTTACAATAGCAGTTACTCTAGCATTTCTTGCATTGCCAATTTGGTGATAAACTCCTTTAGACTTTTTTTTTTTAAATCTGTTAAGCTCTTTATTTTATCATCAATTTTGAATGATAGCCTTGCTAGATATAGTAGTCTTGGGTTCAGTCCCTTGGTTTTAAATACCTTGTATACTTCATTCCTTTCCCTTCTAGACTGAAGTGTTTCTATCTAGAAGTCAGCGGGAAATCTAATGGGAGTTCCTTTGTAGATGTTATTCTGTCTCTTTTTGCTGCCTTAAATTGAGTCCTGAGTGTTATTGTCTTTCTTTTTCTTTAATGTTTGCCATCCTACATAATAAAAGGCTAATATGCAAATAGACTGAACGAGGGAATAAGTGGTCATTATGATGTGTGCTGACCACCAAGGGGGTGCGTATGGGACATGGTGAGCTTTGGCTGTGGTGGGATGGTGGAGCAGGTTAATGGGGGCACCAGACCAATGCAGAGTCCTGTCACTGTCACTGGGGAGAACCTCTGGTGGTTACTGAAAATTTTTTGCTCCTGTGCACTGTGGTCCCACCCAGTGCTCACACCTGTTGCTGGTGTTCAGCACTGGTCTTGATCACTCAGCACTATCAGTGGGTGTGAGCAACGGCTACCATTCCTGATCATCCCAAGGGCTTCTCCACTTCCTCTTGCTTCTGAGGGGCAATCAGGGCAGCAGCTGCAGCTTGCACCCACTAAAAATGCCTCTCTCACCCACTGCTGGCACATGCCCCAATTGCTTCCCACCAGCAGCAGGTGTGAGCGGGGCCAGTGCTGTCAGCTCATAGGAGCTGTGACAGCAGGAGCAGGGCTGCTGGCAGACAGGGAACCCAGGGTTGTGGTGGGAGGGGCTTGGTGGGGGCAAGGAGGATGGGCCAAGACCCACTCCTGTACCTACCACAGCCTCACAACCCACAGTTTGTTTCAACGTACACAAATTCATGCACTGGGCCCCTAGTGTTAATTAATGTGTCTAGGTGTAAGTCTTTTGGGGTTCATCTTGATTAGAACTCTGTGTTTCCTGAACTTGAGTGACTCTTTCCTTCACCAGGTTAGGGAAATATCTGCCATTATGTCTTCAAACAGGTTCTCTATTCTTTTCTCAGATTCTGTTCCTTCTGGTACCCCTTTAATGTGTTTGTTGTTACATTTCATGTTGTCCCAAAGCTCCCTTAGACTCCAGCTTTTATTTTTTCCCCCATTAGCTGCTCTGAATGGGTGCTTTTTTATACCTTGTTTTCTAATACACTCATCCAGTCCTCACCTTCTTCTAGCTTACTGTTGAATCCTTCTAGGGTGTTCTTTATTACAGCTCATGTCATTCTTTATTCTTCTTAATTCTTTTTTAAAAAATATATTTAATTGATTTTTTATAGAGCGGAAGAGAGAGGGATAGAGAGTTAGCAACGTCGATGAGAAAGAAACATTGATCAGCTGCCTCCTGCACACTCCCCATTGGGGATGTGTCCACAACCAAGGTACATACCCTTGACTGGAATTGAACCTGGGACCCTTGAGTCTGCAGGCCAATGCTCTATCCACTGAGCCAAACCAGTTGGGACTCCTCTTAATTCTTATTAATGTTGATGTATTTCATATTCAGCTCCTTATAATTCTCATTAAGTTGCTTGAAATTCTCACTCAGATGCCTGAGCTTCCTTATAACCATTTGAATTCTTTATTTCACAAATTACTTGCCTCCATTTCATTTAGTCCCTTTTCTTGTGATTCTTCCTTTTCTTCCATTTGGGGATTGTATTTTTGTTTCCCCATTTTTGCTGTCCCTTTGTATTTGTTTCTATGTATTAGCTCAAACTGCTATGACTCCCAGAATTTATGGCTGATCTTATGTAGTAGGTGTTTTGTGGGACCCAGTGGTTCAGTTTTTTAGATCTCCTGAGCTAGAGGCTGTAGGAAAGCCCCTTACTTGAGTTTTTTTGGTTCTCTTCTTGTATTTGAGTCTTGAATATTATTGTCCTGTTCATGGATGGAGTCTCCCCTCAGCCTGGCTGATTATATGGCTTACCATCAACCACATTGTGTGAGTTGTTGTGGAGGTACTGACTGAACAGAACAAAATATAACACAACAAAACAATAAACAGAAGAAACAAAACAAAAATGTACACAAGCTCCCTATAGCATCAACAAAAGCAACCACTAGAGAAGAGAGAATTAGGAAATAGAAGAGAAAGTAAGAATTATAGAAGAAAAGAAAGAAAAAATATAAAGAGAAAACAAAACAAATAAACAAACAAACAAAAGCACAAACAAAAAAATAACAAAAAGGTGGAGGACACTATATGTAGATGCATAACTGAAATAAAGAAACTAAGAATAAAGAATTGGAGAAAAAGAGGAGGAAAAATGGGTTAAAATAAAGGATGGAGAAAAGAAATGAAAACAATAAAAAAATCTTTGAAAAGGAAAATAGAGGAGAAACCAGATAGACCTAAAATAAGAAAAAAAATGAGAAAGTAGGAGAAAAAGAAAACAGAGAAATAAAAGAGATGGGGGAAATTGAGTAGTAAGAAAAAGAACAAAGAAAAAAATTCAGTAGGAAAAGAGAAGAGGAAAATTAGATATATGAATGAAACAACAGAGAGTAGAGTAATAACAAATCAATAAAGCAGATAAAGAAGATAAATTTCAAAAGGGACAAAGAAAGGGGGAAAAAAAAGAGAATTAAGAAGGAAGGAGAAAAGAGAAAGGAAAAAAAAGGGAGAAAAAAGTAAAAAAAAAAGTGAAGTGGCATTTGTTTCAGCAAGTATAGTGACCCATGGGAGTTCACTTTGGATCCCACTCTTCTGCTCTGTCTGCCAATTCTGGGCTTCCTGTGAGTTACTTAGGTGCTAACTGCATCAGGAACTGACCTTAGGCTTTCAGCAACCTGCTTGAAACTCCAAGTGATCCACTGATCCACCATTTGTGTCCGTCTCCATGGGCATTGGCTGCAAGCAGGAGGGGCCAATCTTCCCTCAGTTTCCAGGTGTTTTCTGTCCTTTCTTGATTAAGTCTCCTCCTCAGCTGGGCCTCACTTGCCAATTCCAGTTGAATGTTCTCCAATTTAGTTGTATTTCCAGTTTGGCCCTGGGAGGAGTGCAAGATAGATCTGCCTACTCGGCCACCATTTTTTCTCCTCCTAATTTTAACTTCTTAATTCCTATACCATTTTCATCCAGCCCTCCAACTGTTACTCCCTTATGGCAACCATTAGTTTGTTTTTTGTATCTATGAGTCAGTTTTTGTTTTATTTGTTTATTTATTTTGTTCTGTAGGTTCCACAAATAAGTGAAATCATGTGGTATTTGTCTTTCTTTGTCAGACTTATTTTATTTAGCATAATTAATTATTTTATTTAGCCCTCTCTGTTGTTGAAAATAGTAAGATTTCCTTCTTTTTTAGCCTGATTAGTATTCCATTGTGTAAATGTACCACAACTTTTTCCCCACCCATCTACTTTTCATTCTAATTCAGGTGCTTGAGCTTCCTTATAACCATTTGAATTCTTAATCTAACAAAATATTTGTTTCCATTTCACTTAGTTCCTTTTCTGGTGATTCTTCCTTTTCTTTCATTTGGGGGTTGTTTGTTTAATGTGGCACTTGGGCTACTTCCAAATTTTGGCTATCCTATATAATAAAAGCCTAATATGCTAAATGTCTGGTCGACTGGTTGGCCGTTCAACCAATCAAAGTGTAATATGCTAATGACATGCAAAGGCCACTCAACTGCTTGCTATGACATGCACTGACTACCAGGGGGAAACGTTCTGACCGGTAGGTTAGCTTGCTGCTGGGGTCCAGCTGATCTGGACTGAACTCTCCCGCAGTCCCTCCCTGGCTGGCCAACTTCCCACATCTCTCCCTGGCTTCATTGTGCACCAGTGGGGTCCCTTGGCCTGCTCTGTGCCCTCTCGCAATTTGGGACCCCTCAGGGGATGTCAGAGAGCTGATTTCTGCCCGATCCTGATCCCGGGGGGCCAGGCTGAGGGACCTCACTGGTGCACAAATTCATGCACCAGGTCTCTAGTTATAAATAATGCTACAGTGAACATAGGGATGCATATATTCTTTTGAAATAGTGTTTCAGGTTTCTTTAGATATATTCCAAAAAGTGGAATCACTGGATCATACGGAAGTTTCATTTTTATTTAAATTGTTATGTTTTTATTGATTTTAGAGATAGAGCAAGTGAGAGGGTAGGAAAGAGGAAGAGGGAGGAGGAGGAGGAGGAGGAGAAGAAGAAGGAGAGAGAGAGAGAGAGAGAGAGAGAGAGAGAGAGAGAGAGAGAGAGAGAAACACCAATGTGAGAGAGAAACATTGATTGGTGTCTCTGACCTAGAATTAAAATTGCAACCTGGGGATGTGCTCTGGCTAGGAATATAACCAGTGACCTTTTGGTGTACCGGATGATGCTCGATCAACTGGGCCACACTAGCTGGGGCTCCATGCCTACTCTTCATGGTCCAACCTAAGGACCCTTCTGCCACCCTCTCCAGCTTCTCATAACATCTCCCTGTATGCCATTGTGACAGACCACTGGTAGTTCTTTTTTTAAAAATATATTTTATTGATTTTTTACAGATAGGGAGAGGGATAGAGAGTTAGAAACATTGATGAGAGAGAAACATCGATCAGCTGCCTCCTGCACACTCCCCACTGGGGGTGTGCCCACAACCAAGGTACATGCCCTTGCCTAGAATCAAACCCAGTACCTTTCAGTCCACTCTATCCACTGAGCCAAACTGGTTAGGGCCCACTGGTAGTTCTTATCTGAATCAGCTTGCCTCTGTAGCCCACTGCACTGAATCCCTCCTCTCTAATCTCAGCACACTCCACAGATTACCTAACCTCAGTTTCCACACCTGTAAAATGGATATCACACTTAATCACATGTGAGCCAAGAATTTAACAGGGGTTTGGCATAGAATAGATTTCAGCTCTTGTTAATGAACTTCAGTTGCTGGTCCAGTCCTTGACCCTAGTCTCCCTCATTCCCCCCTGGCCTCTGTCCCTTTCTTGTGTGTTAATTCTGTGATTCTCTGCTTAAAAGTGAAGTATGCATTCACAGAGATGACCTTTCTGCCTTGTCTTCAATAGTAAGGTGCTAATTTAACACCAACAGGAATCCCCAGTTTGGGGGTGTGGTGAAAAAATGAATCTTTATTCAGTGCAAAACAGCTCAATTGTGATTCAGCACAGCTGTGAAAACAGCACAGCTGTGAGGCAGGCTTGGGGCCAGGCCCCTCTCCCACTACACAGCTCTGCTCCTCAATGGTCTGCTCTGATCCTTGCTGGTCTGCTTTGTGCCATGCTGGTCTGCTCCTCCTCCCCTGCACTTTGGTTGGCTCCATTCTGTGCCAGGCTGCTCTGACCTTTGAAGGTCTGCTCTGCTCCTGGGAGACATCATTGTGTCAGTGTTTCAGTTCAGCCAGGGAGACCATCTTCACTCTAGATAAGAAGCAAAGTGTGCTCCCAGAGCCAGAGGGAGCTGGCTTATATGGACAGAAGGCCCCATTTCTGGTCCTCACAGTTTAATTGGTCCAAAAGACACTGTCCTGATTGATCAGAATATAGCTGCTCAGGTTGGTCAGAGCTGTGCAGCTCTGATTGGCTGGGGAAAGCTTCAGTCCTCTTGTTAAAATAGGATTCCAAGAATTCCTTTATAAGGACTGGCTCAGATGCAGGAACACAGCGCAGCCAGGCAGTTCAGTGCACGCTTCTCCCTGAAGTGCAGTTTGTGTGAGAGGACACTGTATAGAAATGGATGCTAGGTCCTAGCTTTTGTTTTAAATCTGAGCCCAGTGAGCTATCTGGAGGCCTTCTTAGCAGATGTCTTCTTTCAGGGTCCATATAAACCTTGTTTGCATTCACTTGGCATGTTTGTGGGGCCAGGCTGTGCTGCTCTATGTGGCCTGAGGGGGAGCCCAGTCCAAGGCTCTGTGAGGACCCAACCAGAGAGAGGTCAGTCCTATTGGGACTGTCATGGAAGGCTTTCTTGCAGGGGTCTTTATGGAAAGATAAAGTTAAAAAGGGTGAATGACAACAATGGGATGAAGAAAATGAATGGAGAAAGATAAGCCAGGAGTAAATTTGTTCACAAAGCATTTGCTGGGCATCCTGTACATTTGCTGGGAGCCACAAATTTGGCTCTGAGCTTTCTAGTAGCTAATATAAAGATTCAACCTCAGTTCTGTGACTGTCCATATATGAAATGCACAGCAGTGCTTCTGGCCCTGAGAACAGAGACTTTTCTCCTGAGAGTCTTCAGAAAGAGAAATTACAGATAAAGGTGATCAAGGTCCTGCACATGGTCCCTACTAAATATATTATGGGCTTATAGCTGCAGAGAGGGCAGGAGCGCTGCAGGAGCAACAGCCAACAAGAGTGTTCATCTTCTCCTCAAGTGAAAGTAGATGGCAACAGTGCAAAGTGCAGTTTGGATAAAGCAATCATCAAGGGTGGTGAGGGGGCACAGGCACTATATCAAGGACAAGGGATTTGTCTCCTTTCCAGACCCAGCCAAAACCAGGAACTGGCACCTCCTCTTTTACCCCACCACCACTTTCTGTCGTGGAGACCCTCACTCTATGGGATGGAGGTGGCATTCATGGGCATGCTGGGTTGCACCTGGACCCCAACAAGTCTCTAGACTTAGGTAAGAGGGCCTTCTTGTACTAAGTGAGGACCAGGAGGCCTTCCAGAAAGGCCCTCGACCACAGGGCATGGGTGTGACAGCAAAACTTGGGTTGTGTTTATTGTTGGTCTTTTCCCCACCCCGTGACAGGTCTGCCTATGAGAGCCAAAGCTTTTGTCCTGTTCTTTCCACTGCTGAGTCCCCAGGGCCAGAACAGAACCTTGTCCAGGTTGACCACTCAGCAAGTATTCAGCTGCCTGCCAAGGAGAATGAGCAGTGGGTGGTCTCTAGGCTGTCTGGCTCTCTGCTGGCCTCCAAAGTATCCTCATCCTTCCCTCCCCTTTTTTCCTCCCCACTCAGCTTTTATTTTCCCCTCACCCACCTCAAGGTCATGCCTAATACTCTATCTTCTGAGCTCAGTTTATGGACCCCTTTTGGGACAAAGTTCCCGGAGCCATCTGCCTTTCCCAGCATAACTCTATGCCCTGCGTCCTTTTGAAGTCTTGCCAAGTAAAGAACACACAGCCCTCTTTGCAGTTTTTCTGCAGTAACCCTGGTTCTCCCAAAGGCAAACCGGCTACCTCAGAGCTTCCAGGAAGAGGGTCAGCAAGTGCTAGGGAGAAAAACAAACATTTAGAGTTTCAAGGTCTTACCTTTCACGGGCATTGCTGGCACAATCCAGGGCCCAGAATTAGGTCAGTGCTGGGGCACAGAATGTTCTCCTATGACTTAGCTTTTTAAAAAGCATGCAGGGCTACTCCAGATGCCAAGTGCCCTCAGGGTCTATGCTCTTCTACTAGGCCCCTCACGTGTGAAAAATGACTGTTCCTGGTAAGAAAAGGACCAATAGGAATGCACTGACCTTGGAAGCAGCACAGAGATGGGAAAGAGGGCTGGTGGACTGTGTCCTCTCCATTCCAGCTATGAACAAGCACAGAGTCAAGAGGCAGTTCTAGGTTCTGCCTCTGGCTGCATCTGACCTGTAGCCAACTGGCCTAGGCATAGACTCCTCTATGAAAGAGGAAAAAGCCACACAAGTTCAAGAGGCACAGAGAACCCCCAGCAAGAAGAACCCAAACAGGCCCACACCCAGACACATCATAATTAGAATGCCAAGAGTTAAAGACAAAGAAAAGAAACTATTACCTACAAAGGAGCTCCCATAAGGCTGACACCTGATTTTTCATCAGAAACTCTATAGGCCAGAAGGGAATGGCATGAAGTATTTAAGGTAATGGAAAGCAAGAATCTGAAACCAAGATTACTATATCCAGCAAGGCTATCATTCAAAATAGCCTGTGAAATAAAAAGCTATCTGGACAAAATGAGGCTAAAGAAGTACATCACTACCAAGCCAGCATTACAAGATATGCTAAAGGGACTACTGTAAAGACAAGAAGAACTAGAGAGAGAAACATAGGCATACAGAATTAAAAAGGCAATAAATAAATCTACTCTAATAAAAGAGTAATATGGAAATTAACCGTCTCTCCGGGACGCCTTAGCCACACCCACCAGCCAATCAGAGCGGCTGTATGCAAATTAACCCAGCCAAGATGGAGGCCGGCCAGCAGGGGGAGCTTGGCTGCTTCGCGGTCGCTGAGGTGAGATTATGAAGGAGACCAGACCCCGCCTGCGTGCTGACCAAGGTGACATACCTGAAGTGGCTGCCTGAGTCAGAGAGCCTGTTTCTGGTATCACACGCCAGCAGCCACCTGTACCTGTACAATGTCAGCCACCCATGTGCGTTGGCACCCCCTCCCCCGCCCCTGTACAGCCTGCTGAAGCAGGGGGAAGGCTTCACCATCTATGCTGCCAAGAGCAAGGCACCCTGCAACCTGCTGGCCAAGTGGGTGGTGGGTGAGGGGTCCCTCAATGAGTTTGCCTTCTCACCTAATGGCAGGCACCTGGCCTGCATCAGCCAAGATGGCTGCCTGCACATCTTTCAGTTTGACTCCATGCTCCTGTGGGGGCTCATGAAGAGCTACTTTGGGGGCTTACTCTGTGTGTACTGGAGCCCTGGTGAGTGCTATGTTGTGATGGGTGGTGAAGATGACCTGGTCACCATGAGGTCCTTCACTGAGGGCTGCATGGTGGCCTGTGGCAATGGCCACAAGTCTTGGATCAATGCTGTGGCCTTTGACCCCTACATCACAAAGGCCGAAGGGTAGTGGCAGCCAGTGGTGATGCAGAACAGGGTGTCAAGGAGGAGGAGGAGGAGGAGCCAGAGGTTGCTGTCCCAGGCTCGAATCGGGGAGACCCGCTCTCCCCAGTGCCCAAGGCCGGCTCCATCACTTACCGTTTTGGCTCCGCTGGCCAGGACACGCAGTTTTGCCTGTGGGACCTCACCAAAGATGTGCTTTACCCACATCCACCCCTGGTGCTCACCCCCATGCTCCCCAGCATGCCTAGCCCCACACCACCCGCTGCCAGCAGCTCTCGGGGTGGCGAGGCCAGCCCCAGGTCCCTGCCCCGCTCACTGTCCCACTCCAACAGCCTCCCACATCCAGCGAGCAGTGGCAAGGCAGGTGGCCAGGCACAGTGACAGAGCCGGGCACTCCATTTAGCATCGGCCGCTTTGCCATGCTCACGCTGCAGGAACAGAGGGATGAGGCGGGGTTGGGGGGGGGGCACGGAGAAGGAGCACAAGTGCTACCACAGCCTGGGCAACACCAGCCGGGGGGGCAGTGGGGGTGTCAGCAGCAGGGACAAGCCCAGTGGCCCTGTTCCCCACAGCAGTCTGGACCCAGCCAAAGTGCTGGGTACAGCATTATGCCCACGCATCCACGAGGTGCCGCTGCTCAAGCCCCTGGTGTGCAATAAGATTGCCCAGGAGCGGCTGACGGTCCTCCTGTTCCTGGAGGACTGCATCATCACCGCCTGCCAGGAGGGCCTCATCTGCACCTGGACCCAGCCGGGCAAGGTGGGCATCTCTTCCCACCAGGCAACTCCCCAAGCGGCACAGTGGTGTGAAGCCCTGGATGTTGGGTTCCCTGCCCTGCCTCACCTCCTAGCCATAACCCTTCTGCTGACCTCAAGGATCAACCTATTAACAAGACTAACCATGATGGATGGACTGCTCTGGTCCCCCACCCTGCACAAATCTGGGAGGCAGAGAGACTGGCCTACACCCTGGGGGGATGTGGCCTTAGCTTTGTCCCCACCCACTTCCAAGTACAATGACTCCTTCCGCTGGAATCAATGTTAGCCTCATCCCTGTCCCCAGCATGTGACTGGCCATGGGGTGGGGGAGGGGAAGCTCCTCACTCACAGAGTCCCAGCTCCACAGTGTGCCCCTCAGTGTGCAGGCAGGGCAGGGGGGTCCTGCCCCCACCAGCCCCACCCCATTTCCCCTGCTGGTGTTTGTGCTTAAGTTATGGAAAAGTGTTAAGTTATGAAAGCCCCTTGGGGTCCTTCCTGTCCCCGGCACCTCTTATTTATACTAAAGTTCCCTGTTTTCACAGCTAAAAAAAAAAGAGAGAGAGATTGGGGGCAGGCAAGTGGGGCCAGGCCGGGATCCCTTGGCCTGGACTGCATGCTCTCACAATCTGGGACCCCACGGGGATGTTGGAGAGCCAGTTTAGCCTGCTTCCAGGTCACCAGTGGCCTGCTTCTGGGTCACCAGTGGCGAGATCTGGGAGCAAGCAAGCATGGCCGGCAGGCAGCACCCAGCCCTGGCCACAGCTCACGGGACAGAACAACATGCAGGCAGCCCAGGAGCCTGAGAGATCAACACAGAGGGGTACCTGCTCCAAGCCTCCATGTGCACTGCTCTGACCCTCAGATGCAGCTGGGGGCAGGCCCCCAGCAGGGATACACACACTCACTCACACATACACACACAGGGCCCCTGCTCACACTGTGAAGAGGGGGCAGGCAGGGCTGAGGATCTCCCCCCCCCCCCAGTGCATGAATTTCATGCACTGGGCCCCTAGTACATATCAATAACCTTAAATAGATTAAATGCTTACATCAAACGACATAGGGTAGCTGAATGGATACAAAAACATGACCCAACTATATGATGACTACAAGAGACCCACCACAGAACAAAAGACACACAGAGGATGAGAGTGGAAATGCAAATGGAAAAGAGAAAAAAGCTGGAGTAGCAACACTCATATTCCACAAAATAGACTTCAAAATGAAGGCCAGCCCTGACCAGTTTAGCTCAGTGGACAGAGCGTCGGCCTGAGGACTGGGGGGTCCCGGGTTTGATTCCGGTCTAGGGCATGTACCGTATTTTCCGGCGTATAAGATGACTGGGCATATAAGATGACCCCCAACTTTTGAGAAGATTTTCCTGGGTTAAAAAGTCTGGACGGAGACCGTATGCAGCACAAAAAGGAGCCGACTGGAGACACTTGGTGGTGAGGTCTGGTTCCATTGAAATGAATGGAGTTTGGCTGTTTTTGAGCCGCCTCCCTCCTCCCCTTCCCCCACTTGACCTGCACTGTATGTGGTGATCGCAGATTTTCCAGTCCGGCTCGGAAGTTTCAGCACCCACCCTATAAGATGACACCCGGCATATAAGATGACCCCCAACTTTTGAGAAGATTTTCCTCAGTTAAAAAGTCATCTTATACGCTGGAAAATACAGTACCTTGGTTGCTGGTGCATCCTCAGTGGGAGGTGTGCAGAGGCAGCTGATAGATGTTTCTCTCTCATCAATGTTTCTAGCTCTCTATCCCTCTCCCTTCCTCTCTGTAAAAAATCAATAAAATATATTTTAAAAAATGAAGGCCATCACAAGAGACAACAAAGGTCACTACATAATTTTAAAGGGATCAATCCAACAAGAGGATATAACACTGGTAATCACTTATGCACTCAATATAGGAGCATCTAAATATATAAAAAATAAAAATTTCTAGAGGACTTTAAGGGAGAGATCAACAACAATACATTCATAGTAGAGAACTTTAACATCCTGCTGACTTCACTGGATAGACATTCCAGACAAAAAATTAATAAGGAAACAGTGACTCTAAAGGACATATTGGATCAGATGGATTTAATTGACATTTATACAACATTTCACCCCAAAGCTGCAGAATATACATTCTTCTCAAGTGTATATAGATCATTTATAAAGATAGACCACATGTTAGGACACGAAACAAGTCTCTACAAGTTCGAGAAAATTGAAATCATGTCAAGCATCTTCTCAGATACAGTGGAAGAAAATTAGAAATCAACTTCAGTAAAAACATCGCAAACCATTCAAACACATGGAGGCTAAATAGCATGTTACTAAACAATGAATGGATTAGCAAAGAGATGGAGAAAGAAATTAAAAACTTATTGAAAATTAATGAAAATGAACACACAACAACCCCAAATGTCTGGGACAGGGCAAAGGCAATCCTGAGAGAAGTTCGTAGCACTACAGGCATACCTCAAAAAACAAGAAAAATTAATAATAAACTACTTAACCTGACAACTTAAATAACTAGAAAGAGAACAACAAGAAAAGCCCAGCGTAAGTAGAAGGAAAGAAATAAAGATTAGAGCAGAAATAAAAAACATAGAGACTAAAAAAAAAAAAAAAATCAATGAAACCAAGAGCTGATTTTTTGAAAGGATAAACAAAGTTGATAAACCATTAGCCAGACTCATCAAGGAACAAAGAGAGAGTACTCAATAAATAAAATCAGAAACAAAAGCAGAAAGGTAACCATGGACACCACAGAAATACAAAGGATTGTAAGCAAATACTACGAAAAACTATATACCAACAAGCTGGGCAATGTGGATGAAATAGGCACATTCCTAGAAAAACACAACTTCCCCAAATTGAATCAGAAAACCCAAATAAGCCATTAACAACTGATGAAATAGAAGCAGTAATAAATAAAAAAAACTCCCAGCAAACAAAACCCAGATCCAGACCACTTCATGGGGGAGTTTTACCAAACTTTAATGAAGAACTAACACCTATCCTCCTCAAGCTATTCCAGAAAATCCAAGAGGAAGGAATACTTCCAAGCTCTTTTTATGATGCCAGCATTATTCTAATTCCAAAACCAGATAAAGACACTACAAAGAAAGAGAATTACAAGCTAATGAACATCAATGCTAAAATAACCAGCAAAATATTAGCAAATAAGATCTAGCAATATATTTAAAAGATTACACACAATGACTAAGTGGGATTCATTCTAGGGATGAATATCAATAAATGTGATACATCACATAAAAAAACTGAAAGACAAAAATCACATGATCACATCAATGGATGCAGAAAAAGCATTCAATAACATTTAACACCCATCCTATATAATAAAAGGCTAATATGCAAATTGTCCCCTTGGGAGTTTGACCACTTGCTATGATGTGCACTGACCACCAGGGGGTGGCACAGAACAAAGGAAGGCCCTGGCCAGCAGCCAGCAGCTGGGGAAAGGAAAGCCCTGGTCAGCCCTGATAGATGGCCAGGTCTAGGGACCCTAACTATGCATGAATTTTGTGCATAAGGCCTCTAGTCTAATCTAATAAAAGAGTAATATGCAAATTAACCATCACACTGAGACACCTAAGCCATGCCCACCAGCCAAGCCATGCCCACCAGCCAATCAGAGTGGCTGTATGCAAATTAATCCAGCCAAGATGTAGCTGGCAACCATGGAGCTAGAGCAAACAGGAGGCTTCTGTTGCACCAGTGATGGAGTTGAAACTGCCTGCCTAGGCCAGCTGGACCTCTGCTCAAGGCAATAATGTTTCAATTATAGAAGCCACAGAGCTGAAGCAAACAGGAAGCTTCGTTGCCTGACTAGGCCTCCACTCAAGGCAATAAAGTTTCTATTATAGAAGATAAATAAACCCCAGAAACCTGATTCCAGCCAGCCTCACTGGGACAATGGGTCAATGGGAGCTGTGGGCAGCCTGAAAACAGCCCTCAGCCCCTCACCCAGGCTGGCCACACCCCCATGGGGTGAGGGTCCTCACTGGGGGGCTTGGACAGCCTGCAAACAGCCATCAGCCCCTCACCCAGGCTGGCCAGGCATGCCAGCAGGTGGACATGCCCTGAGGAGTCCCAGACTGCGAGAGGGCACAGGCTGAGCTGAGGGACACCCCTCACCCCTGAGTGCACAAATTTTTGTGCACCGGGCCCCTAGTCTATATATAAAAGCCTAAGTGGCCAGAATGCCAGAACAACAAGAATGACCAGTCACTGTGATGCGCACTGACCACCTGGAGGCAGATGCTCAATGCAGGAGCTGTCCCCTGGTGGTCAGTATGCTCCCACATTGAGAGCACCATTCAACCAGAAGCTCTGAGCAGGGCTCAGGGCTGGCAAATCAGTGGCAGTGGTGGGAGCCTCTCCTGCCTCCGCAATAGTGCTAAGAATGTCTGACTGTGAGAGGGTGCAGGCTGAGCTGAGGGACCCCCTGAGTCCATGAATTTCATGCACCAGAGCTCTAGTAGATAGATAGATGATAGATAGATATCTTCTGTTGGTTCTGTTTTTCTGGAAAACACAGTAATACACCATTGATAAAGGTTAACTAACAAGCTTAATTAGGTAGACAAGAAGGAGGGAGCGGGTCCAGAGAAACATCTTGGCCTAAATAAGTAAAGCAGCCTTGACCTAAGGGGTAATAAAACATCTCCAGCTAGGACAACTGAAAGGAAACCATAGGGAGGTCTAAAATAACTCCAACCTGAACAAATAAGGCAACCAAAAAGAGAAGCATGGATGTGGGAGTCTTGAAAACTAATTACAGGGCTAAGGTCCCATGGTGGGACAGGCACAATAAGGGAAAGGGTCTCCAGGATATATAATACCTTAGACAAAGAAAGCAGTGGCCAACCTCCTTAGGAGACCTCCATGCCAGGAGGTACAGAGTTTTAGGATTAAGAATTTAGGATTGGGGTTTTAGAGATAGCATCTGCTTGCAATAAAGTTTCTTCTGCTTGCAATAAAGTTTCTGTATTTCTCACCTACCATCTTTTGTCTGTGGTTTCATTCTTCAAATTCATCTTGACAAGAACCCAGGAAAGAAATCGGCCTTGCACCTTGCTCAATAAAACGACCTGAATCACCACTAACCTCCTCCTTACACAGGCTTATACAGGTCCCCAAAAGGCTCCCATCCACCCCAATAACTCAGAATGTACAGAGATGTGACTCAGAGTAGAAAGATATGGCAGTCTTACGGTGAATTGACTATAATGAAAGATGTACAAAAGATTTACAAAGCTGTGGAACCACATTTACAAAGCTATGGGAATGCGTCACTAATGGCCCCCTTATGCCCAGGAAAGCACTCTCCCTGGGAGAGGCCCTGAAATTTACATTGAATAAGCTCCTTGATCAGTTCTCACCTGGTCTCATGTCCAAAGCTGAGGGGCTCTTTTCTTCTCGGAGCCCTGCTTCCTAGACAGCTCATCACCATACCATTTGAGCACTCGATTTCCTCCCCACTCACCAACACAAAGATGTCTCTCCAGCCATGCTCCCCCTAAAAATGAATAAAAATAAAGTAAATATGTGGCCTAAGTCCCTAAGTGAGTTAACTGGCTACACAGGATTCTTGGATTTGGATGGGCTGTGTGGTGAGCGATATCCCCAAGGGAAGAGTTGAATCGGGGACCAGCCAGTGGGTGGTCTTCTCTGGCAGGATCTGAGGCAGGGCAGCTGCCTGCCAAGGAGATACTTAATTGTACTCACCACTTAGTTTTCTGCATCCATGAATCTGTTATATTCTCTAGGACTAGGGGACATCAACAGGTGCCCAGCACATATTACTTAGGGCAACCTATTTTGTATGTAAACTATGTAATGAAACCAATTGAGAATAAAAACGAGGTGGGTTGATATTTGTGAGAAAGCATTTTTGTCTGCACCCTGATCCCACCTAGGGCTGTGCAGCTGGATAAGCCTGCTGCTGTTTTCTAACCTCTGAGACTAAAATAGACTAGAAAAACGTGCTCTCCGGCCAAACTCCAGCACTCCCTCTGTGATTGGCTCTTCGCTCTAATAGCTGCCTGCGTAGGTATCCCTACTCATTATTCATTACAGACACTCTGCATGTTTTCGAGCACTCTTTTGGTTTTATGAGTCTGCTGCTTTAGAAACATAAATAACATATTTCATGTTCCATAAGCCTTGATGAGGTGGAATTTCTGGTATGACAGCTTTTAGCTGCTGAACAAACATGTTCAACTTGGCCTTTTTTGGAGGGGCCTCAAAAGAAAAACCTGAAGTGAGTACAAGAAAGAAAGTCTACATTTCCACAGACTTATTTTAATATCCTTTCAAATACCATCCAGTGTGCACTCCAAAGACTTCAGGAAGGAGCTTTTAATAATCCATTACTACTTCAGGCATTTATTCCAGAGTGTCGGTCACTCCTATTCTGTTGTGGGGCAGCTGATATTTTGATCTGAGCTGCACATTTTGTGCTATCTCCTTGCAGAGGCATTAGCCCCCTGCCATCTTCCTCATCCCTCCCTAAGGCCACTGACTGTAACCTGATGGTGTTTATCAAATTTGAACAAGGCTTCAGAGTTAGATGAGGAGAGGCACAGCTAGAATGGCAGCCGTATTCCTGAGCTGCTCTAGAATAGCCACCTTCTTGGAGGGCTGGGCTAGTGACAATTAAGGGAAGGGAACACACAGTTCCCCCTCCAGAATCCAGGCTGAGAAAACTCCCTAAGCTTGGGACAAGGGCAAAATCATGTAGTCTTGGCAAGAACCTCACACCTTGAGTTCTTTACATATCTGAAAACTAAGGAGATTGGACTAGATGACAGCTGATGTCTCATCAGAACAATAATGGCATTGTTTTGTGTCTGAATTCCTGGTTTGAGGATCTACATTTGGAATGTCAAATTCCTATAGATCTTCAGTTTAGCGGGGACCTGCATTATTTCACTGTCTGGGTGGAGTGCTCCTCAGCATCACCTGAAGGGCTTGTAAAAGGCTCATATACCCAGGTCTTACCCCAAAAGAGATTTGGTTTCATCTGCCTGGAGGCCAGGCATTACTATTTTAAAAAAGCTCCTGAGATGATTCTAAACTGTAGCCCAAATTGGGAACCATTAATGGGAAGGAAGTTCGGCATTGCATATTGGTGAAATATGAAATAGCTGGTCCTATTGCTAAAGGGTTCTGAATTCAATATAAAGTTCAAATAACATTTATGTAAACTGCAAGTGGCTATTGACTTTGGGTAGGTCAAAGCTGACTGATGAGTGTGCACAGCAAAGGACTACCCTCCGGTCAGTTGCCATGAATCATTCATTCCTCAGAATAGCATTTTCTAGCTGCTCATTTCTTCCTGTTCCTCCCAGCTTGAGTGTTGACATCATCAAATTTTTATCTATGTAAATGTCTGTCAAGAAAAACAAATGAATTTTTGCTCAAAGAAAAGGCCTTGAAACTCATAGTGGAGATCTGCCTAGGTCAGTACTTCTGAAATGATCTTTTTTGGGTCCATTGAAAAATTGGATGTAGCTACAGATTCTCCTCACCCAACTTTTAACAGCTTAATGGAGATATAATTCACATACCATACAATCACATATTTAAGGGAATGCAATTCAATGGTTTTTAGTTCATGGGTTGTGCAACCATCACCCACAGTCAATGCTAGAATATTTTTGTCTTAATCTGTTTTGGCTGCTGTAACACAAGTCCATGGACTGTGTGGTTTATAAACAAAAAATTATTTCTCACAGTTCTAGAATCTGGAAGTCCAAGATCAGGCAGCCAACATGAGCAGGTGAGGGCCCTCTCTCATCTTGCAGACTTCCCATATCCTCTCATTCTGGGACACTTGCAATTCATATTCTAGAATCAGCTTCTCAATTTTTACAAAGAGTTCAGCTGGGAGTGTGAAAGAGGCCACATTGAACCTGTAGATCAATTTAGCAAGTATTACCATCTCAACAATGTTTAGTCTTCTGATCCATGAACATTAGATGTTTTTTTTTTCATTATTTACATCTTCTTTAATAATCAAAACTTTTAAAAAAATGAATAATTAAAATTCTATATTTACTAACCAAAGTTGAAACTTAATTTACTCATATGTAAAATAATTATTTTTCTTTCTATAAAGTCCTGATAATTTAAGCTTTCTCAATTATTTTCTTTTATAAATTTTTTAAATCTAAGGAGCTAAAGTTTTATGTTTTGTGTTTGAGATTATTTTATTGTTTTTAAGATTGGCATTTTAAAAACTGATTTTTAGAAAGAGATGAAGGAAGAGGGATAGAAAGATAGAAACATCGACAAGAGAAAACATCCATCCACCACTTCCTGCACATTCCTTACTGGGGAAAAGCCTGCAACCCAGATATGTGTTCTGACCAGGAATTGAACTGGTGACCTCTTGGTTCATAGGTTGATGCTCAACCACAGAGCTACACAGGCTGGGCTAAGATTGGCATTTTTATTATGATAAAATTGGTACAAGATTATATATATTTTAGGTTTATTTCCACCAACCCAGCAATAGAAGAAATGCTAAAGGGACTTCTGTAAAAAGAAGAAATAGGAAGGGAAGAAGGAACACAGGCATAAAGAATAAAAATGATGACAAATAAGTATCTATCAATAAAAACCTTAAACGTAAATGGTTTAAATGCACCAATCAAAAGACATAGGGCAGCTGAATGGGTAAGGAAACATGACCCATATATCTGCTGTCTACAAGAGACCCACCTGAGAACAAAGGACTCACACAGACTGATAGTGAAGGGATAGAAAAAGTTTTTCAGGCAAATGGAAATGAAAAACGTAGGGCAGCAATACTTATATCTGACAAAATAGATCTCCAAGTGAAGGCCATAACAAGAGATAAGGAGAGTCACTTCATAATACTAAAGGGAGTAATTCAACAAGAGGATATAACTCTGCTAAATATATATGCCTCCATTACAGGAGCACCCAAATACATAAAAAAACTTCTGAAAGATATCAAGTATGAAATCGAGAACAATACAACCATAGTAGGGGACATTAATACCCCATTGACACTACTGGATAAATCCTCTAAATAAAAAATAAGCAAAGAAACATTAATCCTAAATGACTCACTAGATCATATGGAATTAATTGACATCTTCAGAACATTTCACCCCAAAGCCACAGAAGATACATTCTTTTCAAGTGCACATGGACATTTTCAAAGATAGACCATATATTGAGACACAGGCAACGTCTCTTCAAATTCAAGAAGATAGAAATCATACTAAGGATTTTCTCAGATCACAATGGCATAATATTAGAGATCAATGACAATAAAACAATGAAAAAAATAAAACAGTTGGAGGTTAAATAGCATGCCATTAAATAATGATTGGGTTACCAAAAAGATCAAAGAAGAAATAAAACGCATCCTAGTAACAAATTACAATGAAAACACAACAATCCAAAATCTATGGGACACCGTGAAAGCAGTCCTCAGAGGGAAGTTCATAGCTCTACAGGACTACCTAAAAAAAAAAAACACAAACAAACAAGAAAAAATGGTAATAAAATATCTCATTCTACAACTTAAAGAATTAAAAAGAGAGCACTAAGAAAAGCCCAGAGTAAGCAGAAGGAAGGAAATAATAAAGACCAGAGTGGAAATAAACAACATAGAGACCAATAATAATAATAATAAAAATAAAAATAATAAAGATCAATAAAACCAAGAGCTGGTTCTTTGAAAGCATAAGCAAGGCAGATGAATCTCTAGCCATACTCACCAAGAAACAAAGGGAGAGGACCTAAATAAACAAATTCAGAAATGAAATAGATGAAATAACAACAGATCCCTCAGACATACGAAGGATTATAAAAAAAATACTATGAAGAACTCTCCTCCAACAAATTGGACAACCTAGATGAAATGGATATATTCTTAGAAAAATGCAAGCTTCCAAAACTCAATCAGAAAAAAACAAAACAAAACATGGATAGGCTGATAACTACTGATGAAATTGAAGTAGTAATAAAAAAAAATCTTCCAGCAAATAAAAGCCCTGGTCTGGATGGCATTACAGGGGAGTTTTACCAAACATTCCAAGAACTAAAGCCTATCCTGAAACTATTCCAAAAATTTTAAGAGAAAGAGATATTTCCAAGCTCTTTCTATGAAGCCACCATTACCCTCATTCCAAAACCAGGTAGAGACACTACAAAGAAAGAGAATTACAGGCCAATATCCCTGACATAGATGGTAAAATTCTAGCAAATCAGATCCAGCATTACATTAGAAAGATCATACTAAATGAACAAGTGGGATTTATTCCACAGATGCAAGGCTGGTACAATATCTATAAGTCAATAAACATGATAAATCACATAAACAAATGGAGAGACAAAAAAATCACATAATCATATCAATTGATGCAGAAAAGGCATTTGACAAAATCCAACACCCCTTCTGTATAAAAACTCTCAGCAAAGTAAAAATAGAGGGAGCATACCTCAACATAATAAAAGTCTTATATGACAAAACTGCAGCCAATATCACACTTGATGGGCAAAAGCTAAAACCATTTCCCCTAAGAACAAGAATAAGACAGGGATGCCCACTTTCACCACTCCTGTTCAACACAGTACTAGAAGTATTAGCCATAGCGATCAGACAAGAAGAAGAAATAAAAGGCATCCAAATTGGAAAAGAAGTAAAATTGCCGTTATTTGCGGATAACATAGAAAACTCTAAAGACTCCATCAAAAAATTATTATACTTAATAAACAAATTTTGCAATGTAATAGGATACAAAATTAATGCCAAGAAACCTATGGCATTTTTATACACCAATAGTGAACTTACAGAAAGAGAGATTACAAAAATAATCCCATTTACCATTGCACAAAAAATTAAGATATCTAGGAATAAACTTAACTAAGGAGGTCAAAGACCTGTACTCAGAAAACTGAAGGATATTGAAAAGAGGAAGAGATAGAGGAAGACATAAACAAATGGAAGAACATACCATGTTCATAGATTGGTAGAATCAACATCATTAAAATGTCCATACTACCCAAGCAATCTATAAATTTAATGTACTCCCCATTAAAATACCAATGGCATATTTCACACATCTAGAAAGAACTTTCCAAATGTTCATCTGGAATAATAACAATAAAAAAAAAACAACAACATCCGAATAGCTGCAGCAATCCTGAGAAAGAAGAAATAAGTTGGAGGGATCGCAATACAAAATATCAAGATGTATTACAAAGCCACTGTTCTCAAAACTGCCTGGTACTGGCACTAGAACAGACATATAGACCAATGGAATAGAATAGAGAACTCAGAAATTGACCCAAACCACTATTCTCAATTAATATTTGACAGAGGAGGCAAGATCATACAATGGAGTCAAGATAGTCTTTAATAAATGGTGCTGGGAAACTTGGTCAGACACATGCAAAAAAATGAAATGAGACCACCAACTTACACCATACACAAAAATAAACTCAAAATGGATAAAGGACTTAAACATAAGATGGGAAACCATGAAAATATTAGAGCAGTGGTTCTCAACCTGTGGGTCATGACCCCTTTGGGGGTCAAATGACCCTTTCACAGAGGTCGCCTAAATTCATTCTGCATATAAGATATTTACATTATGATTCATAACAGTAGCAAAATTACAGTTATGAAATAGCAGCAAAAATAATTTTATGGTTGGGGTCACCACAACATGAGAAACTGTATTAAAGGGTAGCAGCAATAGGAAGGTTGAGAACTACTGTATTTGAGGAATCCACAGGCAGCAAGATCTCAGATATATGCCAAAGCAATATCTTCACTGACACAGCTCCTAGGGCAATGGAAACTAAAGGGAAAATAAACAAATGGGACTGCATCAAAATAAAAAGCTCTGCACAGCAAAAGAAAACATCACAAAACAAGAAAACCCACTGCATGGAAGAACATATTTGCCAATGATATCTCCAATAAGGGTTTAGTCTCCAACATTTACAGGGAACACATGCAACTTAACAAAAGGAAGACAAACAACCCAATCAAAAAATGGGTAACAGATCTAAATAGATACTTTTTGAAAGAAGACATAAGGAAGGTCAAGAGACATATGAAAACATGCTCAAAGTCACTAATCATCCGAGAGATGCAAATCAAAATGACAGTGAGGTACCATCTCACACCTGTCAGAACAGCTATTATCAACATATCAACAAATGACAAATGCTGGCGAGGATGCAGAGAAAAAGGAGCACTCATCCACTGCTACTGGGAATGCAGACTGGTGCAGCCACTGTGGAGAATCGTATGGAGTTTCCTCAAAAAACTAAAAATGGAACTTCCATTTGACCCAGTGATCACACTTCTAGGAATATATCCCAAGAAATCAGAAACACCAACCAGAAAGGATATATGTACCCCTATGTTCATAGCAGCACAATTTATCATAGCCAAGGTTTGGAAACAGCGTAAGTGCCCATCAGGAGATGAGTGGATTAAAAAATTTTGACACATCTATGCAATGGAATACTGTGTTGCAGTAAAAATTAAGGAACTCCTGCTATTTGCAACAGCATAGATGGATCTGTAGAGCATTATGCTAAGTGAAATAAGTCAGTCAGAGAAAGATAAATATCATGCGATTTCACTCATTTGTAAACTATAATGAACAACATAAAGCAATGAACAGAAACTGATGTAGAGACAGAGAAGCATTGATCAGATGCTCAAACCTCAGAGGAAAGGTAGAGGAGGGTGAGGGTAAGAGGTAGAGGTCAACCAAAAGACTTGTATGCATGCATATAAGCATAAGGGATGGATATGGACAGCAGAGGGTGAGGGTGAGTGCAAGACTGGGGGTTGAGGGGACGATGGGGGAATAAAGACCTTAATCAATAAAAAAATTTAAAAAATTAAAAAAAGAATAACACATTGAGACATGAATCTGTAAAGCTGAGTTTGTCCTAACATTACTCAGGGTTACAAGTGACACAAAACTGTAATTTATGGATTGAAATATCTGAAAGTTAAGGTGGAGATTCAGACTCCTAATGGTACTTTTCACGTCCCTCTTCCCCCTCTCCTCCATCTCTACATTTTGCTGATTGTGACATACCCAGATCTTATCAGCCTAGTTTAGAAACACTGAAAGAAGGGTAATTCCCCCCCACCCAACATGTATATATACAAACCTCGGTGAAAGATTCAGATAGGTCCAGGTTCCAACTCAGTGCCCATCCATTGGCCAATCACTGTGGCTAGAGGAATAAGGCACTACAAGGAAGAAAGAAAGAAAGAAAGAAAGAAAGAAAGAAAGAAAGAAAGAAAGAAAGAAAGAAAGAAAGAAAGAAAGAAAGAAAGAGAGAGAAAGAAAGAAAGAAAGAAGTGTTGTAATAATAAGAAGAAATAGAGAGAGAGCTTAGCCATACAGAATTTAAATGACAATAAATACCTATCAATAATAACCCTAAATGTAAATGGATTAAATGTTCCAATCAAAAGGCATAGGGTAGCTGAATGGATACAAAAAATGACTCAACTATATGCTGTCTACAAGAGACTCACCTCAAAACAAAAGACATACAGAGGATAGAGTGAGGGGATGGAAAAAAATTTTCCATGTAAATGCTAAAGAAAAAAAAACAATACTCGTATCTGACAAAATAGACTTTAAAATGAAGGCCATGATAAGAGACAACAAAGGTCACCACATAAAACTAAATGGATCAATCCAACAAGAGGATGTAACCCTGGTAAACATTTATGAGTACAATATAGGAGCACCTAAATATATAAAAAGCACTTCTAGAGGATTTTAACGGAGAGACTGACAACAATACAGTTATAGTAGGGGACCTTAACACCTGCTGACTTAATTAGATAGATCTTCCAGATAAGAAATTAACAAAGAAACATTGACTCTAAAGGACACACTGGATCAGATGGATTTAATTGACATTTATAGAACATATCACCCCCAATGCAAGAGAATATATATTCTTCTCAAGTGCACATGGATCATTCACAAAGCTAGACCACATGTTAGGACACAAAACAAGTCTCTACAAATTCAAGAAGATTTAAATCATATCAAGCATCTTCTCAGATTACAGTGGGATGAAATTATAAATCAACTTCAGTGAAAATATCCCAAAGCATTCAAACACATGGAGGTTAAATAGCATGTCATTAAACAATGAATGGGTTACCAACAAGATCAAGAAAGAAATAAAAAACTTCTTTGAAATAAATGAAACTTAACACACAAAAATTCAAAATCTCTGAGACACAGCAAAAGTAGTCCTGAGAGGGAAATTCATAGCACTACAGGCATACCTCAAAAAACAAGAAAAATCAGCAATAAATTATTTAACACTACAACTTAAAGAACTAGAAAGAGAATAACAAGAAAATCCCAGAGTAAGTAGAAAGAAGGAAATAATAAAGATTAGAGCAGAAATAAATAACACAGAGACTAAAAATACAATAAAAAATATCAATGAAACCAAGAACTGGTTTTTTGAAAGGGTAAACAAAATTGATAAACCATTAGCTAGACTCATCAAGAAACAAAGAGAAAGGACACAAATATATAAAATCAGAAATAAAAGTGCAGAAGTAACCATGGACACCACAGAAATACAAAGGATTGTAAGCAAATACTATGAACAACTATGTGCCAACAAGCTGGACAATGTGAATGAAATGGACAAAATCCTAGAAAAATACAATCTCCAAAACTGAGTCAGGAGGAATCAGAAAACCTGAATAGGCCATTAACAACTGATGAAATAGAAGTAGTAATAAAATATTTTTAAAAACCTACCACCAAACAAAGCCCAGATCCAGACAGCTTCACAGGGAAGTTTTACCAAACATTCAAAGAACTAAAACCTATACTCCTCAAACTACTCCAGATAATTCCAGAGGAAGGAAGACTTCCAAGTTCTTTTTATGATGCCAGCATTATCCTAATTCCAAAACCAGGTAAAGACACTACAAAGAAAAAGAATTATAGGCCAATATTCCTGATGAACATAGATGCTAAAATCCACAACAAAATATTAGCAAATCACATCCAGCAATATATTAAAAAGATCATACACCATGATCAAGTGGGATTTATTCCAGGGTTGCAAGGCTGGTACAATTTTGCAAATCAATAAAGTGATACATCACACAAATAAATTGAAAAGCAAATATCACATGATCATATCAATAGATGCAGGGAAACCATTTGACAAAATTCAACACCTTTCCTTGATAAAAACTCTCAGCAAAGTGGGAATAGAGGGAGCATATCTCAACATGATAAAGGCCATATATGACAAACCTACAACCGCCATTATACTCAATAGGCAAAAACTAAAACCATTTCCCCTAAGAACAGGAGCAAGACAGGATGCCCACTTTCACCACTTCTGTTCAACATAAGTGCTAGCCATAGCAATCAGACAAGAAGAAGAAATAAAAGGCATCAAAATTGGAAACTAAGAAGTAAAACTGTCCTTATTCACAGATGACATGATATTGGACATAGAAAACCCTGAAGACTCTATCAAAAAACTATTAGACTTAATAAATGAATTTGGCAATGTAGCAGGATACAAAATTAATACCCAGAAACCTAGGGCTTTTTTTTTATACATCAATAATGAACTCACAGAAAAAGAAACTAAAAAACAATACCATTTACCATTGCACAAAAAAATTAAGATATCTAAGAATAAACTTAACTAAGGAGATAAAAGATCTGTACTTTGAAAACCAGAGGACATCGCTAAAAGAGATAGAGGAAGGCATAAACAAATGGAAGAATATACCGTGTTCATGGATTGTTAGAATCAACATCATTAAAATGTCCATACTACCCAAAGCAATCTATAAATGCAATGCACTCCCCATTAAAATACCAATGGCATATTTCACAGACTAGAATGAATTCTCCAAAAATTCATATGAAATATAAAAAAAGACCCTGAATAGCTGCAGTAATCCTGAGAAAAAAGAACAAAGTTGGAGGGATTACAAAACCAGATATCAAGTTATATTACAAAGCTATTGTTCTCAAAAATGCCTGGTACTGGCACAAGAACAGACATATAGATCAATGAAATAAAAAGAGAACCCAGAAATCAACTCAAGCCATTATGCTCAATTAATATTTGACAAAGGAGGCAAGAGCATGCAATGGTGTCAAGAGAGTCTCTTCAATAGGTAGTGTTGAAAAACTTTGACAGATACATGCATAAAAATGAAACTAGACCTCCAACTTACATCATATGAAAAAATAAACTCAAAATAGACTAAGGACTTAAACGTAAGATGAGAAACCATAAAAATCTCAGAAGACTCTGTAGGCAGCAAAATATCAGATATATGTCATAGTAATATCTTTACCATTATAGCTCCTAGGGTAATGGAAACTAAGGAGAAAATAAATGAATGGGACAAAGCAAAATAAAAAGCTTCTGCACAGCAAAAGAAAACATTAACAAAACAACACGAAAGCCCACTGTATGGGAGGACATATTTGCCAATGCTATCTCCAATAAGGTTTAATCTCCAAAATTTACAGGGAACTCATACAACTTAACAAAAGGAAGATAAACATCCCAATCAAAAAAATGGGCAACAGACCTAAATAGACACTTTTTGAAAGAGGATATATAGAATGCCAAGAGACATATGAAAACATGCTCAAAGTCACGAACAATCTGAGGATGTGAATCAAAACAACAATGAAATATCTTCTTACACCTGTCAAAATGGCTATCATCAACAAATCAACAAATAACAAGTGCTGGCGAAGATGTGGAGAAAAAGGAACCCTCGTGCACTGCTGGTGGGAATGCAGACTGGTGCAGCCACTGTGGAAAACAGTATAGAGATTTCTCAAAAAACTAAAAATGGAACTCTCATTTGACCCAGTTAATCCCACTTCTAGGAATATATCCCAAGAAACCAGAAACACCAATCAGAAAGGATATATGCACCCCTATGTTCATAGCAGCACAATTTACAATAGCTAAGATTTGGAAACAGCCTAAATGCTCACCAACAGATGAATGGATTAAAAAACTGTGATACATTTACACAGGGAATAAAATAATGTACATATTAGGTCTTAATATTAGACAGAGCAATTCCTCCTAAAGAAAAGAAAATAATGTACAAATTAAGATTTAACATTAAACAGAGCAATTCCTCCTACTTTTTCTTTTCTTTTTTCAAAACTGTTAGCTATTCTAGGTTCTGTGTGCTTTCTTGTAGATTTTAGAGTTCAGTTTGTCTATATCTATAAAAATCTTGCTGACAATAAAAAATAAATAAATCATGCTGAAAAAAATCATATCCATAGGTGTATGAATTTGTCCAGTCTATTCCTGCATCCCCAACGCTCATTTCCCCCTGAGAATTGTCAGTCCACTCCCTTTCTATGCCCCTGATTCTATTCTATTCACCAGTTTATTCTGTTTATCATATTTTTTTATTCCCTTGATTTTTAGGTTTACTTGTTGATACATATGTATTTGTTGTTCATAATTTTTATCTTTCTTTTTCTTCTTCTTCCTCTTCTCAAAAGATACCTTTCAACATTTCATATAATACTGGTTGGGTGGTGATGAACTCCTTTAGCTTTTTCTTATCTGTGAAGCTCTTTATCTGATCTTAAATTCTGAATGATAACTTTGCTGGGTAAAGTAATCTTGGTTGTAGGTTCTTGCTATTCATCACTTTGAATATTTCTTGCCACTCCCTTCTGGCCTGCAAAGTTTCTGTTGAGAAATCAGCTGACAGTCGTATGAGTTCCCCCTTGTAGGTAACTGACTGCTTTTCTCTTGCTGCTTTTGAGATTCTCTCTTTGTCTTTTGCCCTTGGAATATTAATTATGATGTGTCTTGGTGTGGTCCTCTTTGGATTCCTTTTGTTTGGAGTTCTCTGCGCTTCCTGGACTTGGAAGTCTATTTCTTTCACCAGGTAGGGGAAGTTTTCTGTCATTATTTCTTCAAATAGGTTTTCAATATCTTGCTCTCTCTATTCTTCTGGCACCCCTATAATTCTGATGTTGGTATGCTTGAAGTTGTCCCAGAGGCTCCTTACACTATCTTCATATTTTTGGATTCTTTTTTCTTTTTGCTTTTCTGGTTGGGTGTTTTTTACTTCTTCGTATTTCAAATCTTTGACTTGATTCTTGCGATCCTCTAGTCTGCTGTTGGATCTCTGTATATTATTCTTTATTTCAGTCAGTGTATGCTTAATTTCTAGCTGGTCCTTTTTAAATTTATTGGCAGTCTAGAAAATTCTTGAAAACCCTTATAACCATGGTTTTGAACTCTATATCCAGTTGTTTGCTTTCCTCCATTTCTGTCATTTGTGACCTGTTTCTTTGTCTCTGTATTTTGGCTGCTTCCCTGCATTGATAGAGTGGCTTTCTGTGCTAGGTTTCCTATAGGGCCCAGTGGCTCAGGCTCCCCAATTACCTGAGGTGGACACTCTTGGTGCACCTCTTTGTAGGCTTTGTGCACATTCTTATTGTAGCTAAGTCTTGATTGTTTTTGGTATCACTGGGAGGAATTGACCTCC
>PVJC01007123.1:0-52656 GCA_004026665.1 Murina feae
CACACACACACACACACACACAAAAGGCGCCTGGCAGCCTGGGGCCATCATAGGACATCTACTGAGGGGTCTCAGACTGTGAGAGGGCACAGGCCAGACTGATGGACTCCCTCCACCCCGAGTGCACAAATTTTTGTGCACCAGGCCCCTAGTTTATAATAAGAAAATAAAATATACTACATAATAAAACCCTTATATGCAAATTATTTGACCAGGAGTTTGGGAATTCCACCCCTTGCTATGATATGTGCTGATCACCAGGGGGTGGCAGAGAGCATGGTGGGTGTTAGTGACATGGTGCTGGCAGCGGATGGCAGTGGAGGCTCTGCTGTTCCCAATGAGCCCTGATGATAGAGGGACCATGGCAGGGTGGTGGAGACAGTGAGCGGGCAGCGCCAGGCTAAGGCAGGGGCAATCGGGGGCCTGATCACTCCACCAATCACCCCACAGATGGTGACCTGCGGTGGTGGCAGGGGCCTGAGCCACAACCCAGCCTCCTGGCACAGAGGGAGCCAGGTTGAGGGCCTGGCCCTGATCTATCACCTGGCAGGTGAGATGGTGGAGCAGGTAAGGGAGAGGTGCCAGGTCACAGTGGGGTACCAGGAGGGGCCTCAGGTTGTGAGCCTGGGAGCACAAGCTGAAGCCCTATCCCCCCAGGCTACCCCAAGGGACCTTACCCATGCACAAATTCATGCACCAGACTTCTAGCTTTAAAATAATTCAGGATCCATAGTTTGTAGTTTATATTCTTGCCTCTAAAATACACAGTCATGAAGTTCACATTATAAATGGCTTTTAGAAAATAATTATTTTCCCTCATTTTAATATGAGAATATCACTCTTCAAATATAATTTTTTTTCCTAATTAAAGCTGTGGTCTACAGATGAATACATGACATTAATACTTATTTGATGTAATTATCTAAATAAAATTAGTGTTTTTGGTTTCATTGGATGAATACCCAGAAGTGCTATTGCTGAGTCATAAGGTAGTTCTGTTGGGGGATGGGAGGAGGACTGCACCAGGTGTTAGACCTGTGGGGTCAGACTGACCAGGACTCAGCAACCTCAGTACTTGAGTTCTGGCTAGGAAAGAATTCAGAGCCAAGATTCAAACTATAAAAGAACATGTATTTAGAAGATCACAGAGGTAGAAGAAGTAATTCATAGAAGAAATAGGCTTAGGAAAGGCCCTTGAGCTTAGAAGTGAGGAAGGGAAAGGGGAATAGAGGTAGGAAGGGAAAGGCTTGGGTGCGTTCTCAAAAGGGAGAGCTACCCCCTAGCTGGTTTGGCTTAGTGGATAGAGTGTTGGCTTGCAGACTGAAGGTTCCCAGGTTCAGTTTCAGTCAAGAGCATATGCCTGGGTTGCAGGCTCCATCCCCAGTGGGGGTTGGGCAGGAAGCAGCTAATCCATGATTCTCTCATCACTGATGATTCTACCTCTCTCTTCCTCTCCCTTACTCTATGAAATCAATAAAAATATTTTTTTTTTAAAAAAAGAAGGGAGAGCTAGATCCCTTTTAAGAACCTATATTTATGAATTTTTCAGATGTTTCCTTTCAATGTCTCCATTGATTGATTGATTGATTGATTGATTGGCATCTCCAGGCCAGAGGGTACTCAATGCAGTTGGTTCTGAGGTCAGCCCTGGCATGGTGCTGTGTTGCTTGTCTGGTTTTGCTGCTTTTCTGGAGCAAACACAACTGAGGTACAGATGTTATCTCAAGGGAGAAATGGTCAAGAGGTCCAAATAACATGACTGTTGATATGCTAAGGGAGGAAAATTCACCCTGGGAAGGAGATCCCATCCTGCAATTGTCCTTTGCTAGGCACCAGGGGCTTTCCACCCTGGTGACCTTCTGTATCTATCTTATAGTCATTGTTCAGCACTTGTTGGTCTAACTCCTACCACAGCTGTACTTTTTTTTTTAATTTTTGAGGAACTTCGATACTGTTTTCCACAGTGGCTGCATCAATTAGTGCAGGAGGATTCCCTTTCTCCACATCCTCCCCAGCACTTGTTTGTTTCTGTGTCCACACATCACTGCATCTTATCCTACATAATAAAAGAGAAACAGGCAAATTAATCATCCCTCCACTACGCTCAAGCCATGTCCACAAGCCACGTCCACCAGCCAATCAGGAGCGAGTATGCAAATTAACCCAACTAAGATGGCGGAGGCCACAGAGCTGGTGTGAGCAGGAGGCTTGGGTTGCCCTCAGTAATGGAGGGAGCCAAGCTTCCTGCTTACTCTGGCTGGCCCTCGACTCCAAACAAGGCTACAAAGTTTCAATTATAGAAGATAAACAAATCACAGAAAGAAAGAAAAAGAAAAAAAGGAGAGGCTGGGAGCTTGGGTCACCGGGGGGTGTGGCCAGCCTGAAAACTCCCATAAACCCCTCACCCAGTCTGGCCAGACACCTCAGTGGGACCCTCATCTCAATCCAGGACACCCTTCAGGGCAAACCAGCCGGTCTCCACCCATGCACCAGGCCTCTATCCTGTATAATAAAAGGGTAATATGCAAATTGACCCTAACAGCACAACCACTGGGAATGACTGGTCACTATGACACACATTGACCACCAGGGGGCAGACACTCAATGCAGGAGCTGCCCCCGGTGGTCAGTGCGCTCCCACAGGGGGAGCTCAGCTCACACACAAGCCAGGCTGAAGGTTGCCAGTACAGCAGTGGTGGTGGGAGCCTCTCATGTCTCCTCAGCAGTGCTAAGGATGTCCAACTGCAGCTTAGACCTGCTCCCTGCTGGCAAGTGGATATCCCCCGAGAGCTCCCAGGCTGCCAGAGGAATCCCCTGGGAAGCAGGCCTAAGTCAGCAGGTGGACATCCCCCGAGGGGTCCCAAACTGCGAAAGGGCACAGGCCAGGCTGAGGGGCCCCCATGAGTGCACAAATTTTTGTGCACCAGGCTTCTAGTTATTATATAAAGTCATATTGAGTCACTAAACCTATCATTGATGGTCATAGAGACAAAGCAAAAACCATCTTTCAGTAGTGAATTGTTATCTTTCAAAAGCTACTGAACAAAATTTCTCAAAATTGCTGAACATTACAAACAGAAAAAGAAAAAAAAATCTCTTCAAATTTGAACATAATATATATCTTGAAATTCAAAGATTTGATTTTTTGTCTAATTCATTTCACAATATTTTCTCATAGTATTGGTAATGCCACCTTATCATAACCTACTTTTTACTTCTCTGCTTAATATATCTATCTATATCTATATCTATATCTATATCTATATCTATATCTATATCTATATCTATCTATCTCTATCTCTATCTCTATCTATATCTATATCATCTATAGCCAGCAACTGGAAAACTGTAATGACCAGTTGCTATGATACACACTCTGGCCAGCAAATCCATCCAATCAGGGGATGGGCCAGCCAGCCAATCTCCCACAGCCCTTTCCCCATGTCCCCCCATCCCTGATTGGCCTCTCCTACTCCAACTGAGGGTGGGGAAGCCAGCCAACCCCGCTATTACCCTTCCCTCTGGGTGGTCCTGCCCCCAACTGTCCACTCTATCCAGATTGGCCCACAGTCTCTTCCCCCAGACAGCCTTTCCCCTGATCATGCCCCTACCCCAATAGGGGGTTGGCCCAGTCAGCCAACCTCCTGCAGCCCCTTCCTCCAGTCTCCACCCCAATCAGGGGCAGGGCCAGCCAGCCATTCTTCTAAAGCTCTTCCCCCCAGCCAACCCCACCCCAGATGGGCCCCCACCACCCCTATTGGCCTGCTGCCTCTCATCCCTGCCAGCTTTGCCCCCAATTTGCCCCCCGACTCCAATCAAGGGCAAGGCTGGCCAGCCAACCACCCATGGCCCCTCCCTCAGGCCACTGGCCCCTGGGCCCCCCCCACCCCATTCTGGGGCAGGGCCTGCCAGCCAATCACCTGCAGCTCCTCCCTCAAGCTGGTCTGGCTCTGATTGGGCCCTGATTGGGGCAGGCCAGCCAGCCAACCTCCTGCCATCTTCTCCTGACAGGCCCGGTCCCAATCCTCCAATTGGGGCTGGGCTGGCCAGACCCCACCTGTGCACGAATTTGTGCACTGGGCCTCTAGTCATTGTAATAAAGATATCAAACAGGATTTTCCCAATTCATTTGGAATTAACCAATTTATCTAATACCTTCTCATTTGGGGCTACATAATTCCTCTTTTCTAAACTTCTGAAATGCTAATTGCATGCTTTCCTTTAAAGAGGTAGCCTACAAATAGAATTTGAAAACTCTACAGTAATACCCTCAGTTATTCAGCCAAAATACCCATAGGCAATTGCTGACTATAACAGGCTATATTGTTTTGACATGAGTACTATTTAAATGATATATGAGTAAATGTTTGTTTTTTAATTTTTCTTTATAGTGCAGAGTTTTATACATATTTTGCTTTCTCTTCAATATTTTATAAAGCTCATTCTTTAAGTAATTCCCTCATTAATAAGTATTAGTGGACTATATAAAGATTAGAGGCCAGGTGCACAAAATTCATGCACTGGAGGGGTGTTCCCTCAGCCCGACCTGTCCCTTCTCACAGTCCAGGAGTCCTCAGGGGATGTCCTACTGACAGCTTAGGCTGGCTCCCTGGAGGGCCTAAGCCACAGTCTGGCTTCCCTCTGCCAGAGGCAACCAGCTGATCAGGGAAAGGCACCACCCCATCACCCCCTAGCTGCTGCTGCCTCTGGCCTCCCTCTGCAGGAGGTGACCTGGTGATCACACCTCTGCTGTAGCCACTGTCAGCTGTGAGGCTACCTGAGCCTCAGCCTTCACAGCCACTGCAGCTTGCCTGAGACTCGCCCAGCCCTCATTGCTTGGGCTCTCACAGCAGCAGCAGCCATCAGTGGCTTGCCTGAACCCTGGGCAAGCAGCAGCAGCCATCATGTCTCCAACACTGTAAGTCCCCACCCCTTTCCCTAATGCTGCAAGTTCCTGCCCACCCACGCCTGCTACAGGGTGTGCAGCTTGCTGATCATTCGTTACTGTGATGGCATCCAGACCAGTTTGTATATTAACCTATTATTAGGTAGATAAATGAAAGATGGATTTCTTGGAAAGGATATATTGAGCTCAGCTCTCAGCCTTCCTTGCCTTGCCTCCTCCTTACCACCCTATGATCTCTCTCCTAAGAGGTCCTGAGTTAGGAAAACGCTGCCGAGTGTAGTTAGTTGGGAAGGTTTGATAAGCAGCAAATGAAATGAGATAGTGTTTCATTCACTCCTGCTCATTCATTTTCTATCTGCTTGACACTTTGGATTTCTGTTGTTTGCTCTGGTTTGTGCTTTATTGCTATGCCTTCTTTCTTAGAAGGTCTTCTGAGCTCAGACTTGACTGGAAATGCTCACTATCCTTTCTAAGAGAAATAAATGATACAATATTGTAAGACCAAGACAATTATAATACTGTAATGCTGTTTTTCCAAGCTTAACATTATTTTTCTTTTTTCTCTTCTAAACTAAGGATGTTTTTCCTGGGGGGGGCGGTGAGGGGAAGGACAGAAGACCTCTGTTTTGATAAACTTTTGATGAACACCCCCATTCATAATAACCTCTATTTATGACCCCGTGACGCTTACTGACAATGTTTCTCAGCTCAATCTTGCACGGGCTTGAATTTTTATTTAACTCTCTCCTGTGCATCTTAAAAGAGTAGAGATGATACCTTCAGGACCTGTTCTAGTCCTTTCAGCAACCAGCAGAGTGACAGACTTTTTGATTAAGTAATTTTCATTACATATATGCTTCCTTTTTATAGAGTATTGGAATGAGAAACATTCTCCCTATGTGAGTCCTGCTGCTCTCTCTCACCTGTAGGCTGCAGTAAATGAACAGGGGCAGAGAGAATCCAAGGAAAAAGCTCTGTCCACTCCTCATCCCACCAAATTTTAAACAATGCATTAGCAAAATTGCTGAAATAGATGGGGGAAATTGCAGCCTCATGGTGTATAATCTTCCAAGATTCTGCCTTTTAGGGTAATTTTGTTATCCATTTCTTTCCTAATACTTCCCACTCCTTTATAAAATCAACTAAAATAAGCATGCCCACATTTTTCTTAATATAACCTAAGGCCTTAGCAATCAGTTGCTTCCTCTTTTCTCACTTTCCTCTTGTATTCATTACTTTTCCATGACATAATATATGTAAAATATTATATCTAATATTTTAATTGGCTAAAATGAAACATGTGTTAGTGTCATCTACACTATACCAAGTACTAGAGGCCCAGTGCACAAAAATTTGTGCACTCACAGGGGCCCCTCAGCCTGGCCTGTGCCCTTTCGCAATCTGAGACCCCTCAGGGGATGTCCACCTGCTGGCTTAGGCCTGCTTCCCGGGCGATTGGGCCTAAGGTGGCAGTCAGACATTCCTCTGGCAGCCTGGGAGCCCTCAGGGGATATCCACTTTCCAGCAGGGAGCAAGCCTAAGCTGCATTCGGACATTCTCAGCCTTGCTGAGGAGGCATGAGAGGCTCCCACCACCACTGCTGTACTGGCAACCTTCAGCCTGGCTTGTGTCTGAGCAGAGCTCCCTGTGTTGGAGCACACTGACCACCAGGGGGCAGGTCTTGCATTCAGTGTCTGGCCCCTGGTGGTCAGTGTCATAGTGACCAGTCATTCCCAGTGGTTGTGCTGTTAGGGTCAATTTGCATATCACCCTTTTATTATATAGGATAGAGGCCTGGTGCATGGGTGGGGACCGGCTGGTTTGCCCTGACGGGTGTCCAGAATCAGGGTGGGGTTCCCGCTGGAATGCCTGTCCAGCCTGGGTGAGGGGCTGATGGCTGTTTGCAGGCTGGAAGCAGGTATTTAGGATTTATTTAGCTTCTATAATTGCAACTTTGTTGCCTTGAGCGGCGATCACAGCCGGTCAGAACAGGTGGGAAACTTGGCTTTCTCCATTGCCAGGACAACCAAGCCTCCTGCTTGTTCCAGTTCCCTGGCTGCCATCTTTGTTGGGTTAATTTGCATATAGTTGCTCTGATTGGCTGGTGGGCGTGGCTTGGGGGGATAGCACCAATTTGCATGTTTCTCTAGGTAATAGTGTCTTCTCAAAAGCAACCTCACTGAATCTTTTACACATGAAAACAAAATTAAAACTGAGTGCAGTTTAATGCTGTCTTTTCTGACAAATAAGAATTTGTTAAACAAATAACCAAATTATTGGTTTAAAGCAAAAGAAACTCAGTAAACGATTAGTTTACACTTTAATATTTAAATGCAATAATTGAATAAATGCAATAAAACAGCATGGTCATATTTTTTTTTAGTTATCAAATTATTCTGATTCTACATGTATATACTATGGGGTAGAAAATTTCAAGTGATGACTGATTAAAGTAGACATATTATGGGAATAGCACTGAATTAGATAATATTTTGGTGAAGACACTTCACACTTTTTCTGCTGCCTCAGGAGAAACATCAGGGCTTGATTTGTAAAATATGGTTCTAAGTCAAAATGGATGCCTTGATTTATAATTGAGTGAAATAAGTTGTTAAAAATGTATGTGCATTACTCAGATATGATGTAAGAGAATTAAAGAAATGCAAATATTAAATTTGATTTTATCAGAATGTACTTCTCAAAAAAATGAACAGTATCATTTTCAAGAGAGGTTATTATAAAAAACCTATGATGTTACAAAATATTTAAAACCTGGGGGAACATAATAAAAATACTATCTTGCACATAAAAGTTTTGAAATTCTGACTTTATCCAATGCTATCCAATAAAGTCATGTATAAATAGACATGTGTTGGGTTTTCAATATTCATCTTAATAATTTTATCCTGAATTTATAGCTAAGTTTTCGGGATCAGAAACAGTTTTATTAATAGCACATGCATCGCCCCCTCTCCTGCCCCTGGGAATGTGTCCTGAAAGCCAGTTTAGCCATGGAAGCAGTCAAGTATTCTATAGGTGAGGAACAAGGAAAGATGTTTCCTTGCTTTTAAAGGGTGTGGATGCAGGTGTCTCTCTGACCTCCTGAAAGGGTATCCTTGAAAATGTAAGAAATCTGAAATCTAACCCCAACCCTTCCTATATAATAAAAGCGTGATATGCAAATTGACCATCCCTTTGGGACGCCTAAGCCATGACCAACAGCCAATCAAAGCGCCTGTATGCAAATTAACCCAGCCAACATGGAGGCTGGCACTCAGGGAGCTGAGTAAACAGGCAGCTTCTGTTGCAGCAGGAGTGAAATTGTTTGCAGGCCGCCTGGCCTTCTCTCCACTCCAGGGAACAACATATTTGCAACAATGTCTCTACTCGGGAGCTGCAGCAAACAGCAGGTCGGGCCTGACTTCTAAGGGAAACATTGTTTCATTATAGAAGCCAGAGCTGAAGCAGAGAGGAGGTTTCGTTACATGCCTAGGCCCCAGCTTAAAGGTACAGTGTATCAATTATAGAAGATAAACAAACCCCAGAACTTGCTTCCAGCCAGGTTGCTGGGACATTGGGTCAATGGGAGCTTTGGGCAACCTAAAAGTCTGAAAACACCCCTCAGCCCGTCACCCACACTGGTCACACCTCAATGGAGTGAAGGATGCCACTGGGGGTTTGGCCAGCCTGCAAACATCCATCAGCCCCTCACCCAGGCTGACCAGGCACACCAGCAGGTGGACATCCCCAGAGGGGCCCCAGACTGTGAGAGGGTACAGGTCAGGCTGATGGACCTCCCGAGTGCACAAATTTTTGTGCACCGGGCCCCTAGTTGATATATACTTGTAAATAAAATCTTCCAAGATCTACTTTTAGGACCAAGAAAAGTATGTCTTCAAGCACAAGGCTTCATCTTAAATTATTTTTTCTTTTTTTTTTCTTTTTTTACAGGAACTGGCAACAGAGTCCTGGGATGAGCAACACCTGATTGGCCTAGGTACCAGTCCCACACTTGCCCTAAAGCAGTGGTTCTCAACCTTCTGGCCTTTTAAATACAGTTCCTCATGTTCTGACCTAACCATAAAATTATTTTCGTTACTACTTCATAACTATAATGTTGCTACTGTTATGAATTGTAATGTGAATATCTGATATGCAGGATGGTCTCAGGCAATCCCTGTGAAAGGGTTGTTCAATTGCTAAAGGGGTCGCAATCCACAGGTTAAGAACTGCTGCAAGGATTCTGGTTCAGGCCAATCATCCATGCCTCCCCAGATGCCCTAGTCAGAGTCACCATGCAGCCTCACCTTGCCCTCTGCCAGATGCAAAGGACCAGGTTCTGGTCCAAGTCTGTGTGGGGATAGGATCATTGGAGGCCAGAATGGGTAGTGGCCACAAATATATAGCTGTCCAGGAGACTGGAGGTAAAATCCTGGGGCAATCCCATATGTGCCAAGATCCAAGGCTGCAGCCATCTGAATGCACTGAGCCATTTTACATCTTTAGGGCAAGGTACACCTCTGGCAGCTGCCAGGTGTCTGGAATCTTCTCAGGAGCCTATTCCTTCCTGTTCCTTCAGCCTTTCCCTAAAGGGAAGTCCCAAGCCATTGCTCTCTCTTCCTGACTCAGCCCAACCACCACAGCCTGGTTCCTGGACCTAACCCCTCCTTCAGGACTTGTTCTCCTCTTTGGAGTACCATGCTGTTTCTGGTGTTCATCTCTGGTGACCAAGATTCTCCAAGTTCTAGGTTTCATCTCTCACCATAAATACTAAGGAAAAAATTTCTAAGGTCTCAGGGCCCCTAGTTCCTAGTCAAGGCTATAACCCTTTAGACTACCCAGGAAAAAAGAGAAGTTTTAGTTTCCTTTGTATTTGGGGGTCAGGGACATTGACTGTAGCAAAGAGCTACAGATGTGATTGTTCTAGTACCTGGAAGGCTACGTGTTGGGGCAATGAGCAAACCAGAAAGTGTGATTTACTGACAGTGTCCTTCAGTATTAGCACTCTCTACTTAATGGATCTAATTATATTAGAAGAAATAAAAAAATGATAGGTCTTTATTTAAAGTACTTTATGTATAAACTAGAGGCTCTGTGCACAAAATTTGTGCATAGGGGGTGCCTCAGCCTGGCCTGCACGCTCTCCAATCTGGGACCCCTTGGGGGATGTCTGACTGCCAGTTTAGGCCCAATCCCACAGTCCAGTCCCTCTCGCAATTCAGGACCACTGGCTCCTAACCACTCACCTGCCTGACGGGCTAATACCCCTAACTGCTTCCCTGCCTGCCTGATAACCCCTAACCACCTCTGCCTGCTTTCCTGGTCACCCCTATCAACAGTCTGGGAGCCCTCAGGTTATATCCTTGGGGTAGTGAACCTAAGCCAGCAGTCAGATATCCTTAGCTCTGCTATGGAGGTGGTAGAGGCTCCTGCTACTGCTATTGTGCTTGCCAACTGTGAGCCCAGCTCAGAGCTTCTGGCTGAGCAGCACTCCCCCTGTGGGGGTACACTGACCACCAAGGGGCAGCTCCTGCATTGAGCATCTGCCCCTGATGATCAGTGTGCATCATAGCGACTGGTTGTTCCATCATTATATCTTTTATTATACTAGGGGACTGGTGCATGAAATTCGTGTACTGCAGAGGGGTCCCTCAGCCCAGCCTTCCCCCTCTCACATACTGGGAGCCCTCAATAGAATGTCCTACTCACAGTTTAGATCTGCTCACTGATCCCCTTGGGGAGTGGGCCTAAGCCGCAATCTGGCCTCCCTTTGTGGGAGGTGACCTGGCTGATTAGGGGAAGGCACCAGCCATTACCCCACTGCTGAAGCCACTGCCAGTCACCACAGCCACCAAAGTTTTTTCATCAACACGGACTCCAGTCCCTTCACCATGAAAAAAATGACACCTTTCTTTAGGCATTTTCAAGATGTATCTTTCATAGGATATGTCATTTCTTTATTATATTTTTATCCTCACCTGAGGATATGTTTCCATTGATTTTTAGAGAATGTGGAAGAGAAAGGGAAACACAGAGAGAAACATCAAAGTGAAAGGAACACTTTGATTGGTTGCCTCTTGCATATGCCCTGTCCTGGGCCCTGGCCAGGGAGGAGCCTGCAACCTAGGTACATGCCCTTGATCAGAATTGAACCCAGACCCTGTGGTTGGCAGGCCCAGGCATTATGCACTGAGCCAAACTGGCTAGGGCAGGGTATGACATTTCTTATCCCTCCAGCAGCAGACCTTCACGTTTTTTTTCTCCAGGATTGTGGTGGAAAAACCCTAGATCACCTTTTTGGATTCTTATTACCCAAGTTACTAAGAATATTACCAGTGGCATACAGGGAGCTTAGCCAATGATGGGTCAGAAAAGGTGTTTCCTTTGTAGTTCACACTGATCTCTGGCTCAGCCTCACACTGAGGCCTGACACCTTGGCCAGAGGTATGACCCCCATTACTCTTTGATCATTTGATCAGCTCCTCTCCCAGGCCTGACACCTCTGGCTGAGGTGTCAGGCCTGGCCAGGGGACCCCTAGACCCCTCTGATCAGCAGCTCCACCCCCCACCCAGGCTTGATACTCCTGGCTGAGGCTTTAGGCCTGAGCAGGGTACTCCCAGACCCCTTCAATCACCTGCTCAGCCCCCACCCATGCATGACACCTCTGGCTGACGCTTTAGGCCTGGGCAGCAGCCTCCGCAGCTCCAATGGCTGACTCTGCCACTGCCCAAGAGCCTCCTGGCTCAGGCCCTTCTTATGCTGCTTCTGGTCCACACAGGGCCTATCTCAGAGTGACTTCAGTGCTGATGATATTCCTGGGATCCAGCCCTCTGGGTGCCTATGTATGCAAATGAACCACCATCTTTGTTGGGTGAATTTGCATACTCATCCTATTAGCTGGTGAACGTAGCAGAGTGACACCAATTTGCATGTTTTTCTTTTATTAGTGTAGATAGGATGGGAGGGACTGACAGAGGTCAGAGGGGATGGGGATGAGTCCTTTGATCATCCTGGTCATGACAGACATTGCCTATATAAATATATATATATATATATATATATATATATATATATATATATATAGTGAGATTAAACAGTGAAACACAGAGGCATTCAACTTTTATACAAAATGGTCAGTTCACAGATTTTTTTGTTTAATGTTAGAAAACATTTTAAAATCATACTATTGTCAAATCACAAACTAAATAAATGACTATTAAGTGAAATAACTACTTTTGTCTTTATTTGTTTATTCATGTAAAATCTATAATTTTTAAAGAAAAAAAAGTAGCTATGCATAGTATGCAGATTAGTTGTAATATGTTCCCTGTGCTTTCTGTACTAATGAGAACAAATTTGGGGATCATGTTATGATAATCTAAATATATACTCTCTTTAAAAAATCTTTATTGTTGAAAGTATTATATATATATATATCCATCCCCCTTTCCCTCCATTGACTTCTTCTATTAATACACATTCTTACATATAGGTAGAAGCTCAGTTTTCAAACTTAATTCTGGAAGGCTGTTTGAAAACAGAATCAAATTTTTCCCATTAGAAATAATGTAAATTGGATTAATCCAATCTAGACCTTCAAAAAATTCCCTGTTTTAATCTTTCTTATATACAGTACATATATAATGTACTAGTTAATCTTTCAATAAAGATTTAAAAACAAAAAGAACATGAAATACAAATTTAACAAAAAAGAAATGAAATGTACAGTAAAAATAAAAATTTAATAATAACAAGTAGCAACAAAAGCAAAAAACATAAAATTATCCACAGCACAATTTCCTGAGATATTAACAATGTGAAGTTTAATGATAAACTAACTCATAGTCACACATTCTCTCCTTTGTTTATCCCCTGAGAGACATGTGACTAATTATATAGGTATCATCATAAAAGCATTGTCACATTGAGAATTATTAGAAATAGGAGATATTTGAGAACCAAGGTTTGACTACATAACTGAAGGTTTTTATATTTTCAGAATTCTCAATTTCTCTTTATTTACTCCACTAGAGGCCCAGTGCACAAAAAGTTGTGCACTCAGGGATGTCCCTCAGCATGGTCTGTGTCCTCGGGAGATATCAACCTGCTGGCTTAGGCTTGCTCCCTGGACAATTGGACCTAAGCTGGCAGCCAGACATCCCTTTAGCAGCCCAGGAGCCCTCAGCGGAAGTCCATTTGCCAGTGGGGACCAGGCCTAAGCTGCAGTCGGACATCCTTAGCACTGCTGATGAGGCAGGAGAGGCTCCTACCACCACTGCTCTGCTGGCAGTTGGCAGCCTGGCTTGTAGCTGAGCAGAGGTCTCCCTGTGGGAGCACACTGACCACCAGGAGGCAGCTCCTGCATTGAGCATCTGCCCCTGGTGGTCAGTATGGTCATAGTGACCAGTCATTCCCAGTTGTTCTGCTATTAGGGTCAATTTGCATATTACCCTTTTATTATAAAGGATAGAGTTCCTGATGCATGGGTGGGGACCAGCTGGTTTGCCCTGAAGGATATCCCGGATCAGGATGGGGTTCCTACTGGGGTGGCTGGCCAGCCTGGGTGAGGGGCTGAGGGCTGTTTTCAGGCCGGCCACATCCCCTTCAAGGTGGGTGTTCCCCCTTGGGATGCCTGGCCAGATTGAGTGAGGGGCTGAGGGCCGTTTTCAGGCTGGCCACATCACCTTCAGAGAGGAAGTCTCTGCTGGGGTGCCTGGCTAGCCTGAGTGAGGGTCTGATGGCTGTTGCAGGCTGGTCACATCCCCTTCAAAGTGGGTGTTCCCCCCTGGGATGCCTGGCCAGCCCAGGTAAGGGGCTGAGGGCAGTTTTCAGGCTGACCACATCTTCTTCAGGGAGGGAGGTCCTGCTGGAGTACTTGGCCAGCCTGGGTGAGGGGCTGATGGCTGTTTGCAGCAAGGCTGGCTGGAATTTATTTAACTTCTATAGTAAGGTGACCAGACATCCCGCTTTTGGCGGAACAGTCCCGAATTTTAACAGTTTGTCCCACACCCCATGGCGTTTTAAAAAAGTCCCAATTACTCTTTGTAATATTTTAAGTAATAATAAAAAAGAGAAGAAGAAAAAAAGAACCCCCCCCCCCACCTCCTGGTCAATGGTGGACCGCTTTAAATCTGGTCACCTTATTCTAAAGTTGAAACTTTGTTGCTTTAACCAGAGCCCAGGTTGGGTTGCCCCTGACAACCCAGGCTCCCAGTGCTTCCTTGAGCACAATACTGGAAGCAGATATCTGAGGTTTGTTTATCTTCTATAATTGAAACTTTGTTGCCTTGAGCGGAGGCCATAGCCTGCCTAGGCACCTTAGCTTCCTCCATGGCCAGGGCAAGTTTCCTGCTTATTCCAGCTCCTTGGCTGCCAGCCTCCATCTTGGCTGGGTTAATTTGCATATAGTTACTCTGATTGGCTGGTGGGGATGGCTTGGCTGGTGGGCATGGCTTAGGTGTAATGGAGTGAGGGTCAATTTGCATATTACACTTTTATTAGATTAGACAATAATAAAAATTGCCAATGGCAGGTCATTGAGATCAATGATGTGTAAAATGTGTACTTTGATGTCATACATTTTATTCATATGTCTTTTATTAATTTCAGACTCCTAATACATGAAAGCATACTTTAGTCCATCCAATGCTATCCCATCCTTAGAGATATATGTGGAGCATTGGGCATAGCATCCTGCATACCATTAACACATATGACTTGCAACTTTTGTTAAAGTATTGTTTGCTCATGCATCTTGCAAATCTATAAAAAAAAAAAAAAAAAGGAAACCATCTGCAGAAAAAGGAAGATTTCTTTCTGGAAAAAACACAGCCCGGGGCCCTGGTGATATGTCATCTAATTAGCTGAGTCATTCACACCTTATGATACTCAGACTTACCTACATAAGTGTTGAATGCATTTGAGAAAATGAGGGCAGTTTTCCTGTACAACAAGATGAGTAAGATGAGAAAGAAAGTAGTTTAGAATCATCACTTGCTAAAATTATCCTTAGCTGCTGAGGAAGATGTAGAAAATAACCAGGGTGTTCAGGTACTGTCTATCTAAAGCCTGGCTCAATGAAAAGTCATCTAATGAATACAGATATATCACATGCTTGTTCTCCTAACATCATAATTGCCTACAAATCTGCATGCTTGCCACTTAACATACATCTTCTTTATTATACTACATACTGTCTTTCTGACTCCAAATTGCATTTAAATAGACTAGAAATGGAGATTTCCAAATCCAAAGAGTCTTGGTGTTCCATTAATTGATATTATCAGCAGGATAAGTCTGTGCAAGGAATTTGCTTTTTAACACAATAGCTAACCATCAACCCCAAAACAAAGTTCAACTCCCCAATATGGAATTTGATATGGGAATATCAGCAAATGTCTTTGAAGCTCATTGAAATGCTTTGTACACTCCTTTTTAAAAAACCCATGGAGGTTATAGATGGCTTAAATGCTTCTAGAAAGAAATTAGGACTCATTTTGATGGAGGGCAACATGGTGGTGCAAGAAACAGAGCAGCCCAGGCATTGCCCTGTGTATCTGGCATCACCACCAGAGGTTTTCTGCACACTGCCTCCCACACTAGTGTCCATCTTACCCACATAAGTTTTAAGAAAAGAAAGGGCCTATTTCATCAAGTAATCTGGAGAGGAAACATTTATGGGTCTTAGTCTACAGGCTACTCCAAGAAACTTTTATAATTAAATTCACAAGAAGAAAATGTTTGCACTCTGTCCTCACTGGATGCTTGTGAGCAGCTCAGCCAAACCCAGGAAGCACAGAGACACACTCCTGTCCTTCAGCTGATCAAGGGAAAAAATGTGACCTTGTGCGACATTGACACACAAGAGCTGACTTGATCGGGGTTGCATGGGAGGGGTCATCCCTCACAGCATGTGACTGCAGAGACTCATGGCTAGGGGACCATCATCCAGACTGAGAGGAGGGTGAGGGAATTTCTAGAAGAGGGCACCAGAGACCAGCGCTGTGGGGAGTCTCTGGCCAGAGAACTCAGAAGCACAGATAGTAGCCTCTTGGGTCATATAACCACATGATTTGTTTATCAATGGCCTCCTCCATATGCTGGGTGTAGGTTTACAAAATATGCAAAGGGGGAAGGCACTGAGTGGCCAAAAGTTTGCTTGTTTGGACTAGTTTGAAAATAATTAATGTGTTAAACTTTGACTTTGGAGCTTGTGAACTTTTGAGCTAACAGGTAGGTACCTACTGAAAGGTTGCATGAAGCCAGTACACAGAGGTCATCTTTGGCTCATTCTTTTAACAAGCCCCTTTCTCAAAACAATGAGAATGGCAGTCTTCAGTGCCACATCTTGAATTTGAGGACATTTCCATAATGATACAATGGTATTAATGATATAATGATATAATGATACAATGGTATTAATACAAGTCCCAGTCAGAGAATCACTGAGTCAGTGATTTAAATAAATTAATTACCTTGTCTTTGACCAAGCATTTCACAGAAAGGTCTCTTTTATCGAGTTATTTTTAGCTCATTATCATTGTTCCTAGCCTCACATCTGCCGCCTCACACTTACTAAATAACTTACTTGCTTTTTCTTTTATTCTTTCTCTAGGTAGTGTCTCTGGAACAACTTTTCTCTTTCTTACTTCCAGAAGCTGCTTGGCATATATTCTCTTTAATTTTTGTTTCATGAACTCTCCAGAGTAGTTTTTCCTTTCCTGCTCATAGTTGTTCAAAAGCTGCTCAGAAGAAGACATTAGAATTTTCTTTCTACTCCTTAAAACACACAGTTATTCTCTTAGTTGGCTGGAAAGGAATTGATCCCAACTGATGCATACTTCTTTATTTTCCTGTCCATCCATTTCCCATCAACTATATTCATCTTGCTTCATCCCCAAACTGATGGCCTTTTCTGAAATTGAAGAGCACATATTAATATTGTGGCACTTAGCCCTGGCTAGTGTGGCTTAGGTGGTTGAATGTCATCCCATGCACCAAAAGGTAGTTAGTTGGATTCCCAGTCAGGGCATATGCTCCAATTTCCAGCTTAATCCATAGTAGGGGGCATGCTGAAAGCAGCCAATAGATGTAGCTCTCCCATATTAATGTTAATGTTTCCTTCTCTCTCTCTCTTTATCTCTCTCTCTCTCTCTCTCTCTCACCCCTCTCCTTTTCTCTCTCACTAAAATCTCTATATATAAAAAGCCAGTGACCTAAATGTTGTAATGACCAAAATGACTGGTCACTGTGACTCCCACTGCAGCCAGTGAACTGGCCAGATCAGGGGGTGGGGCCAGCTGACCAACCTCCCACAGACCCTCCCCCCTGCTGGCCCCGTCCCTGATCAGCCTCTCCCACCTTGATCAAGGGTGGGGCAGCCAGCCAACCCCACTCCCATGGCCCTTCCCCTAGCTGGCTCTGCCCCTGATTCCCTCCCCCCCCTGCTCCATTACAATAGGAGGCGGTGCTGGCCAGTCAACCTCCTGCAGCTCCTCCTCCTGGCCAGCCTTGACCCCAATGGGCCACCACCACCCCAATTGGCCTGAAGCCCCTACCCCCAGCTGGCCCCACCCCTAATTGTCCCCCCTACCCCAATAGGGCATGGCACCAGCTGGCCAACCTCCTGTAGTCCCTTCCTTCCACCCGGCACCACCCCAGATCAGCTCTCCCACCCTGATCAGGGGCAGGGTCTGCCGGCCAACCACCTGTGGCCCCTCCCTCCAGCTGGCTCTATCACCAATGGGCCCTTCTATGCTGATCGGCCTGCAGCCTCTGCTCCCAGCCAGCTCCACCCCCTATCAGGCCCCCCCCCCCACACCAATCAGAATTGGGGCTGGCCAGGCAACTCCCATGGCCCCTCCCCAGATGCTGACCCCCAATTGCCCCCCACCCAAATTGGGGGCAGGGCCCACTGGCCAATTGCCCTCAGCTCTTCCCCCCAGTTGTCTTGGCCCTTATCAGCCCGAATCAGGGGTGGGGGTGCTGGCTAGCCAACCTCCTGCTGTCTCCTCCTCCCAACAGACCCAGCCCCAATCTACCCTTATTGGGGACTGGCTGGCCAGACCCCACCTGTGCATGAATTTGTGCACTGGGCCTCTAGTCAATAATAAAAAATATACTCTGGCCCTAACCGGTGTGGCTCAGTGGATAGAGCATCAGCTTGCAGACTGAATGGTCCCAGGTTCGATTCCGGTCAAAGGCATGTACCTTGGTTGTGGGCACATTCCTAGTGGGGGCTGATCGATGTTTCTCTCTCATCGATGTTTCTAACTCTCTGTCCCTCTCCCTTCCTCTCTGTAAAAAATCAATAAAATATATTTTAAAAAAATATACTCTGGCGCTTAGTGAAACAATACAATATACCTGTTTTCCTGAGCATTTCATCCCAGTTAGATGATATATAATAACATACACCCTTAACAAAGGTCCCAGCAACCTCATTCCTTAATACTTAGCCAAATACGATGAAAACCTACAATCAAACAGAACCTGTATGTAAATGTTTATAGTGGTCACATTTGTAATTGTTGAAAAAACAGAATACTATTCGGCAAATAAAAGGAATGAACACCAGCTCTTGCCAGATATCTCAGTTGATTAAGAGCCTCATTGGAGTAATTTAAATTGTACCACAGCACTTCAATTCTTAAGACTGTAAAGAATTTATTCTTAAGCTAAATTCCTAATTCTTCTTCATGTCTCATGAGACATTTTCTCTAACTTCCTTTGTCTTTTACAGCCCTCCTCCCCACTGAGAGCATGCTGACCACATCCTACCCATCCCTGTAGAGTTTTGCAGAAGCTTAAATTTCACCCCCGTGATTGCTGCCCTACACATAGGGAGCAAGTCTCTCCAATGTGTTTCCTGCTCTGGGCACCTTTTGCTTCTCAAAGTCCTAATATTTACTAGACAGATGGGTAGTTCCATAGCTACTCATCAAAAACCCCCAAACCACATGCTTCATGACCTATAAATGTTTGTCCTCATCATATCCCCAGTATCTGAACCTAATATATAACTGAATAAATGATTTGAGTCTGGATGCAAATATATTAAGCTATCAAGATAAGCACTTCAGTGTTGGGAATCAGTTTGTCATTTTATACTTGGACAGAAAATATTAAATTCATGAATTAATTTTAACCTCAGATGCAATTAACTTACAAATGTAATAAATAATTGATTAATGGAGTGAAAAAGAAACTTTTACAAGATCAGCATCTGACCACAACAATCGATTTGAAAAAGGAGCATTCAGCCCTTACTAAACTTTTTTGAGGCAGCTTCCCAAACATATGATGCCATAATCTATAACCTTCTGGGTCCCAAGGCAGTCAGCCTGGACTCAGGCTTGGCTGGAACAGCCAGTAGAGGGGGTGTACAAGCTACCTAGCCTCCGTGCTTCCACTTTCTCTGTAACAGAGGAGAGAAAGTATAGAACAGGATCATCACAAGAAGTTAAACACTTAGAATGGCACCTGGTACATGGCAAGCTTTCAATAAGTGTTATTTATTTTCATTAGTGATAATAATTAGCCTCTGCGTGACAGAATTCTAATAGAGAGATGATGCTTTGCTTTTATTGTAATGCCTTCGAGGCAGTTTCTGAGCAGTTTTAGAATCTGATAATAGGGAGGAAAACTCTAGGTATGACTAGTAAAATTAAGCTTTAAAAAGGATTTTAATGCTGTAAATAAACTAACATCTCCATATGTCTCCTAAATTTATTAGGAGTTTTCAAGAGGTATCCTTCACGGTATTTTATAGTTCCCTAGTTACAAGCTTGGGGATCACAATGAACACTGTGAATCAGCAAATCAAGCTTCAAATGAGATTTGGCAAAGGGATATTAAATTGTCATTGTAGCAGATTTGGGTTTATGTTTTAGATTTAAAATGCTGTTTAGTTAGATGCAAAATAATGAAACCAACTAACCATATATATATATATGTGTATATATATATATATATATTAATGTAAAATGAACCAGCCTTAGCAGATAAATCTTGTTCATTTAGAATGTTTTGTGGAGGAAAACATAAAGCCTCCAGCCCCAATTCCCCAGGTTACACTGTGGTAGAATTTACCACCCGTTAAAGATGCTTCTTTTACCAATCAGAGCTTAACTATATCTGAAGTGTGGAAGTTTTTCTTAACAAGAATCAAGTTGACTGTGGTATCAATCATGCACATTTGTGATTTCTCTAATCCTGTCATGGTTGCCATTATTTTGCAACTCATCCAATTCCATAATCTATCACAATTGGTCACCATGACCTTCCTCTGCCCTCTATAGTCACCTCTCTCTGTGATTAAAGATAACCAAAGTTTACAAGATAAGATTTGTCTTGATTATTTATATAAGTTCAGCAAGAATGATCATTGACAATACAGGCCTTTTTATATTTGCTTTGCTGAAACTTTCCTTAAGGAATCTCAGATTAGACTTTTGAAAGCTTCTTGAGGCTAAAAAGCCAACTTGAGAACTCATCACCACACTTGCTTGCAGCACCTATAGATTTGGGTGAATTCTGTCCTTGAGGCCCCCAAGATAGTCTAAGTTTCCAGGGCCTTTCAAGAAGTGACCTTCCTTACCTGTAAGGCTGGGGACCTTATAAACCAGATACCAGGTACCAGACTAGTTTTTCCAATAGGTCTTTGTAAGAATTGGCTCCATAAAGACAACCTTAATCCCTTAAAACTGTCTGGTCATAACTGACTGTATGAACATTTCTCTCAAATGTGACAGTCCAGTCAAAGCTTTGGTTTTGTAAGGTACTGGTAATCAATGTTACTTCATAATGATATTACTTTAAGAACATGTGGCTTATTGACAGTATCTTGGCATCATAGACGTTTATCTTGCCAACCCTGATGGTTACTTCTCCATTAGAAAACAAATAGGAGATCCTATAACTCAATAGGATCCTATAACTCAATTGGTTTTTTTTTTTCTAATTATTTCCTGTTATAAGGATAATATATTCTTATTGAAGTTACGTTAATAGTTATGTAGTAGGCAGTTAGACAGACATGAGCAGAGAGGATGATGGGTCAGGTACAGAAGAAATTCTGGGGGCCTTGCAAAGGACAATGAAGGATGGGACCTCCCCTAGCACATCACTGCTCATGTGGTTTGGAATCCCTGACCTTTTCTCCCTTGAGATAACATCTGTATCTCAGTTGTGTTTTACCTCCAGGCCCCAAAAGCAGTAAAACCAGACAAGCAACAACACAACATGCCAGAGCTGACCTCAGAACCAGCTGCATTGAATAATGCCCTCTGCCTTGGAGGTGCCAATTCATCAATCAGTGGAGAACCAGACCCAGACACTGAAAGGACACACCTGGAAAGCTGCTGAATAGTCTATTTCGATCTTCATCTGGAACCTCCCCTAAACTCTCCCCCTTAAGACCCTGAGGACTGAGGATCCAGCTCACTCTTCCTTCTGAGAACACACTGAAGCCTTTCCCTTCCCACCCAGACTCTCCTATTATCCAAGCAGGACACCTTGACCTTCCTCACGTCTAATCTCAAGGGCCCTTCCTTTACTTCTGTAGATTGTTTCCTAAGCCCATTTCTTCTATGAATGACTTCTATCTCTGTAATTTTCTAAATAAATGTTCTCTTATAGTTTGAATCTTGGCTCTGAATTCTTTCCTAGCCAGAACTCAAGTACTGAGGTTGTTGAGCCCAGATCAGTCTGACCCCACAGGTGTAACACCTGATGCTGTGCCTGCTGCCCACAACAGTAGTACTTCATGATTCAGCAATCACACTTCTGGATATTTATCCGAAGAAACTCAAAACACTAATTTGAAATAATAGATGCACCCCTATGTTCACTGTAGTGCTATTTATAATAGCCAAGGTCTGGAAGCAGACAGAATTAGTGCCGTAGCAGCGGAGCATGCAGTCAGTAGGCACTGAGGAGGGAAGTTCAGGCAAGAAACTCCCATGTTCTCAATGAATGATGCTCTGCAAACGAAGAAGCCTGGCCCTCTAACTCAGTCTCTGTGCCTTGTGAGTTCTCTCATCCAGTCTCTACATTAGAGACCTCAGCAGAGGCCCATCCAAGAATTAAGAAATTCTCAAAAAGAGCCAAGAAACCTTCCATCCATAAGGGTTCTTGCTCCGACAGTGCCTGGGACACTAATCCAGCCTTGAAAGTATACTCAGAATCTTAGGAATCAAAACTGTCCATGATTCAGGGCACTATATATAATCCATAGGATTGGAGTGTCATGTCTTTTAAAAATCACTTAGCAGATTCTTGCTACAACTGGGTTAGGGAAGCTTGAAGACAATGCCCAAGGTCAAGGCCTACTACTAAAAAGGGCTAAGAGAGCCTGCCCAAAAGTTTGTTGATATAGTCTGACTTTCAAACCACTACATATTTAAAGTATCTATTTAGCTATCTATGAAGCTTTATATATATCATCTATCTATCCTTCTCATGAGTACATTTAAATCATATCATGATCACCATCAATATGCTGTGATTTTTCCCCATACATTTATGTCTAATAAACAAAAATTATTTTATTTTTAAAATGTATATTCTTAGAGTAAAAGTTAGTTCATGATGATATGATGCCCTTTTTCAAAACATACAAGCAGGAAAATACCAGAGCCTCCTAGAGGACAGGGATGTAACAGCCTTGGCGCATCACCTTCTGTGCTGAAAGCTGGACAAGATGGGTCATGTACTATTGAGTTATAGGATCTCCTATTTGTTTTCTAATGGAGAAGTAACCATCAGGGTTGGCAAGATAAACGTCTATGATGCCAAGATACTGTCAATAAGCCACATGTTCTTAAAGTAATATCATTATGAAGTAACATTGATTACCAGTACCTTACAAGCCAGTAAGTTTAACTTCATAATATCATTTTAACCAAACCATCCTAACTAATTATTAAAAAATCATCAATATTTTTGATTAAAAAACAAATTTTTAAACTCTAAATTTATTTTATGTACATTTCATATTTTGCTTAAATACCTTATTTCAACGAAAATTTCAACATTCCTATATGTAATTGTTACATTTTTGGTTAATCTACCCTATTTCTGCTATAGCAAAAAATGAAAGGTATTTTTAAGGCTTGTGGTAGAGCCAATAAAAGAACCCAGACAAATACTATTACAAAAATTGGCACCCACCTTTCTTAAAAATCATAATTTATTTATCCAAGAAGACCAAGTCTCATATTGTAAATAAGTAAAAGTTGTTAAAGGTACCTTTGTCTTACCTTTTTTAATTGAAATGATACTTTTTAAAATAAAATGTACATTCAGAAAACAACAAAAACAAAAAAGTAAATCTCTTATCTTCTGTTTAAAATCTGAAAATATCTACTAGATAAAAATTCTTGGTAAAAAATATAGAAGCAGTAATTTCAAATGTAATCATTTCTGTTGTGTCCACATCTTTAAGCTAATGTGCTTTGAAAAAAGAGAGGTAAGAAAAAAATTATTATCAGACTAAAAAAAAACACATTTGGAAACATCTTTAGTTTTCCTTTTTACTATATAACTTCAAAAAAACGTTTTTCTCTGATTAGAATATATTCAAAACCTTTAATCCAACCAAAGGACACATACCATCTCTAAAATTTCCCTTTAATTTTAATTAGTTTTAATTTTGCTAATTATGCTTTCAAGGCAAAAGATCTCCCTGACTCCAGGTTCTAAGAGAGTTCTCTAGCCAGAGGTTAAGCCTAAAGCTTTATAAACAACATTAAAGCAACACCCTCAGTTTAAGAATCACTTATTTTGCTATTCTTTTCTTCTACTTGACTTCTTGGGTTTTACTCTAGAATTATAAAGAGACAGTGGCCTGTGTCCTTTATAAAATACTAGAGGCCTGGTGCATGAAATTCATGCATGGATGTGTGTGTGTGTGTGTGTCCCTTAAACCAGCCTGCACCCTCTCCAGTCTGGGACCCCTCAAGGGATGTCTGACTGCCTGATGGGATAGGGCCTAAACGGGCAGTCAGACATCCCTCTCACAACCCAAGACTGCTGGCACCCAACTGCTCACCTGCCTGCCTGCCTGATCACCCCCTAACCACATCCATGCCAGCCTGATTGATGCCTAAATGCTCCCCCGCCAGCCCTATTGCCCCAACCGCCCTCCTCTGCCAGCCTGATCACCGCTAACTGCCCTTCCCTGCAGGCCTGGTTCCTCCCAACTGTTCTCCTCTGCAGGCCTGGTTTCCCTCAATTTTCCTTCCCTTCTGGCCATCTTGTGACAGCCATCTTGTGTCCACATGGGGGAAGCCATCTTTGATCACATGGGGAAGCCATCTTGTGTTGGAGTGATGGTCAATATGCATATTACCTCTTTATTATATAGGAGATACATTATTGTTGGAAAAAATGCACTATTCATATTTATATGTTTGAGTATTTTGAACTCATCTTTGCAAAGAGATTTGGCAAGAGAAATAAAGAAAAAATGTTTTCATTATCATTTTCTGCATGGGAATGATAACTACATAGAGGAACAACCCGAATATTGGTGTTTCTGGTATAAAAGGGTTAATAAATTTATAAAAACAGTTGGCACATTTCTCGTATGATTATAGTAAAGCAGTTTTTTATGTTTGTAGAGTGCGAAGCTAAATTGTCTATTTTTTAAAATAATACATTAAATGGCAATAACTATGATGCAATCACTTATGACTAATTATAGTATATATAGATTTCTTACTAACGAAAAAGGATTTTCACACTTCAGCACTCATTCTATAAAAGCTATAGTTTGGAGAATAGGTTTTGAAGTTATAAAATCCAAGACTGGAATCCTATCTCTGGGATCCTTATACTATGAGACCTGGGCCATGTCATTTAATTGTTTTAAATCATATTCTCACCATCCGTCAAATGGTCATAATGATAGTGTCAATTTTGCAGTGTTATTGTAATAATTAAATGGAAAGATAATTTTAAAAATATATTTTATTGATTTTTTTACAGAGAGGAAGGGAGAGGGATAGAGAGTTAGAAACATCGATGAGAGAGAAACATTGATCACCTGCCTCCTGCACACCCCTTACTGGGGATGTGCCCGCAACCAAGGTACATGCCCCTGACCAGAATTGAACCTGGGACCTTTCAGTCCACAGGCTGACGCTCTATCCACTGAGCCAAACTGGTTAGGGCTGGAAAGATAATTTTAAAGCACTCAACACTGCTTGGCACATGTAAAAGTTGATATAATACGGTTTTTCATTAATAGCATTCTGCCAATAGGATTCGGCACCTATGTTTTTTTCTCTATAATTAGGAAGAAAGGACTCCATATTTCATTATAGTGAAATTTTCACATTATGGCTTCTACTAATAGACCTTCTGAGCATTATGAGGATAACACTTGGAAGGATATTCAGCCCATCCTTCACTGACACTCAGTTTTGTTTGTGATTGTGTTTGGAAGATATTTGAGATACAAACAATGGAGAAAAGAACTAATTTCTTGACCTCAACACATCAAGAAATCTTTCCAAAGTTTTCATATTAGACAATTATGTCAATTTGCATTTTGCAAAAATAAATAATAAAGCCCCGTTTTTTAAATTTCTAACTTGAAGTGAGGGAATTCCCAGAGGCCTCTCTCCAGAGCTTTTTTGCATACTAATTATTTAGTGGCTTAAATCACAGCAGCAGCACCATCTATTGGGGAGTTGTTGTTTTTTTCTGAAACAAATGTTTCTGCAATTCTGCAAGAAAATATCACAACATAAACTGAGATTCATTTCAGTCCTCCATTAAGATAAAAAGGAAAGCTTATTTTAATAAATAATTTCTTCTATCAACATACTCAGGAATACTAAGTAAAAATTGCCTGCCACTCACAGTTTGGTGCAGTACATTTTGAGACATTTAAAAAAGGGAAAATTAAATATCAAAAGCAATGGGCCTTAGGGAAGAATAAGTCTTCCCTAATTATCACAGTCTGATGTGTGCATGTTGTTTGCCTGCTAAGGATTGGGAGATGTGGCACTTTTCTTTAAAAACCTAGCCCCCTGTCATTCTTTTGTGCCAAGGTAATTCAAATGCAATGGATGAAAAGCAGATTAGGCTGAGATCCACTGATCATAAGTTTCTGTTGGATTTATAGCACCAGATGGCTTAATTATTCTCAACAGTTCTCAGTCTCTGTCTGTAAGAAAGACCAGATGGAATTTCTACCTTCTGGTGAGATGAATTCCTAAGACTGAATACAAGAAATCCTGTCTAATAAAACAGTAATATGCAAATTGACCATCACAAGATGGTTTCCCCCATGTGGTCAAAGATGGCCACCACAAGATGGCCAGCAAGGGAGGGCAATTGGGAGGGACCCAGGCCTGCAGGGGAGGTTAGTTGGGGGGGGGGACCCTGGCCTGCAGGGGAGGACAGTTGGGGGGGACCCAGGCCTGCAGAGGTGGGCAGTTGGGAGGGACCCATGCCTACAGGGGCAGTTGTGGGGGACCCAGACCTGCAGGGGAAGACAATTGGGGGGACCACCCTGGCAGGAGGAGGGCAGTTAGGGGCAATCAGGCTGGCACAGGAGCAGTTAGGCATTGGTCAGGCTGGCAGGGGAGTGGTTAGGGGCAATTGGCAGGTGAGAGTTTGGGAGCCAGTAGTCCTGGATTGTGAAAGGGTTGTCCGACTGCCCATTTAGGACCGATTCCACTGGTGGGATTGCACCTAAGTGGGCAGTTGGACATCCCTCAAGGAGTTCCAGATTGGAAAGGGTGCAGGTTGGTCTGAGGAACACCACCACCACCACCCCCAACCCCCACTCCGTGCAAGAATTTTGTGCACCGGGCCTCTAGTAAAATATAAAACATAGTCCTGCCAGGTGTGGCTCATTTGGTTTGAGTGCCTTCCCAGGCACCCAGAGGTCACAGGTCCATTCAGGTCAGGGCACATACTGGTGTAGCAGGCTTGATCCCTATTAGGGAGTATACAGGAGGCAGCCTATGAGTCTCTCTCTCTCTCTCTCTCTCTCTCTCTCTCTCTCTCTCTCTTTCTCTGTTTCATCTTTTTCCTTCCATTTCCCTTCTTGTTCTCTCTAAAATCAACAAAAAATATATAAAACATAGACCAAATAAGTGACTAAGAAGTTAGGAGCAATGAGTCAATGTACCTAATCAAAGGTGCCTGGGTTCATCACCTTCCTAGTGCATGAGAGCTAGATTCCAGTGATGGAATGAAAAGAAAATATCTAAATCCTCATCACTAAGGAATAAATTATTTATAAGTAATATAATTTTCTCTTTCCACTGACAGTTTACAATTTCAGAGCAAAACCTGTGCTATGACATTCAGACATGGCGCTTGATAATATGAAAAAAAAGACAGGGCCGTATTTTGAGGTCCTATATTGTTTTGTCAGCGATAGTCTGGTTTCTGAAACTATACATATATAACCTGAAAGTTACATGATTGTAAAAAAATGTTAGCAATTCAAAAGGAAATATTAATATTGATTTTAAGCTAGTAGGAATCAGTAAGACCCATGTAAAATATTGCAAATGAGAGGTTTTAGTATTAAGCAGAATTTGCCAAAATTTTCCAATTAATTTAGTTATATTTTAGGTATATCCTTAAGTCAGTTCCATAACAACAATGTACCCAGAATAACATTAATATGTCCATTTCTAGGACAAAGCCAAGGATTCTCTATAGCCTACAGGAGCTCAAAAGCATAGGAGATTGATATAAGAACTGTGAAATGAATAAAGTGAGAGCAAACAGACTTAAGCAAAATACTCAGGAGTTCCACGTGTCAATGTATTGTAACCCTTTCCAACAATGTTTCTCGCCACCTGCAATGAATTCGGGAGATACCAACATTCTCAGAGAATGTGAAGGAACAAGATAATATAAGCCAAGGCATTGTCCACAGGTTGCAAGGCTGGCTCATTCATAAATAGCCTCCCTTCTGTTAAGGTAGTTCCAGTGCAAAGCAGCATTGTTACCCCTGGGAGTCCTGCCACAGGCATTCTAAGAGGGAATGAAGATTTCTTTTCCAAATTAAGTTGTCAAGGAGCTCATTTACACTACACAGTGAGTGTATGTGGGCCAGCTGATGAAGATGATTTATGAGGCCACAGACCCTGATTCTGGTGGTGGAAATCCACAGCAAAATCCACTTAGGAAAATAAAGCAGAGCTCCTGTTATCCATGGGAGGTAAAAATCACGTGGCTTCTGCCCTTAAATTTCAAGTAACCCTGCTGGGTTTGGGAATGGAAGGAAAGCTCATTTACTTAGAATTCAGGTTTTGGTATAATGTTATTATACAGACTAACACACATGCCATTTATTAAAAGTTTATATTCATCGAATCTATCTTAAATGATTTTGACAAAACTTTTTTGTGGGGGGTGGTATTTGTTTATTTTGAAGGTATGGGTGAGGACAGGATCTGAACAAATAGATCGTGGATAGCTATGTTACATTAACATTAAAAACATCTGAATATGGGCAAATTGTAGTCCTCTACCTGCACAAGCAGGAAATAGAGTATTTTGGTGAAATACAGCTGCAGAAATGTTTTAAAAGGCTGGGAAAATATTTTTACAGACTTTTTAAAGGAATGTAGCCACCATCAGTTACATTCTTCAGAGCATCATTTAAAAAAAATTTTTTTAAGCTCGAAAAATGCTAAATGATAAAACCAAATTTCCAAAATGGAAATTGTATTTTAACTTACGTATTTCCTTGTATTTGCTGTGCTTGCTCCTTAAATGCCAAGAAAATCAATTTTGTCTTGTGAGAATTTATAGACTTTGATCTTAAAATGTAAAATACGTTTGCAATATCCCATTTTAGTATCAAAGTGCGAGTCTCAATGACAAACAGCAAGGCAAAGGACAAAAAGTCATTGTAGTTCTGTGGTTAATGTAGTTTTACAGTTTGTACATGTGTTTTTACAGATGACTCAGTAAAATCTATAGAGTGATTCAGTGTAACCTGCCTCTGTGAATTCCATTATTTATTGGCACCGTCCTAAATATAATGTAACAGAGCATTTTATTCATGTGCATTTATGCATTAGGTTATTATATACTTCCTATGCTGTAGAAAATGTAAACATTATTTACTCACAGTTACATTATCTGATGTTGTATTCTTTTCCTTATAAAAGATTGCAAAACTATGGGCACATAAATTGATGGGACACTCTGCTCTTTCTGGTATAGGTGGTGTATTGGAGAAACACATGCTTTTGTTTTGTTTGTATACAGTGATTCATCAAATTTTCCTCTCACATATTTCTAGAGTCCAGGAGAATGTGCCAATCTATGTATTTTATTTTATGTCTCTATGATAAAAAACATATGTTCATGTGTTTGCAGGCAAACAATCTGTATGGAATAGTTACTATGTATGTGATTTAATATCAATCAGTTCCCTTGATAAGATATCAAGGAAATAGTACAAATATTACAAATAAATGTAAGGATACAGCAGAGTTTTCAGTTTGTTTTGTATATCTTTTTAACTTTTCTGATGCTTGATGTAATTAGATTTAGCTTAAACATTTTTTTCCAAACAAGTAAATATGTAATCTGTACAGGGTTCCATGAGTTTTCAGGCCAATAATTGAATAGGCTTTTATAACCTTTGCTCTTAGCAGTCATAATAAGCACAATTTTTAAAATGTAAATGACTTCATTATACATGAGCATATAAATAAAAAGTATTAGGATGCAAAAAAGCAAACAAACAAAAAACCCTCAGCAGTTACAATGGTAAACACAGTTTCTCAGGACCTAAATAGTTGAATCATCATGGATGCGTTTCAAATTAGAATATATTTTAAGTTAAAAATTTTTATTTTTTTAAAAAAAGCATTTATAGTTAGTAGGGTTAACCTTTATCAACTAGACCAACTTACTATTGCAATGCAAAAAAATTTGATAATTTACTATTTACTTGTGCTAAAAATGTTACAGCTGTATATTTTTATAAAATATTGGCATTACCTACTAGAACAGGAAGGTGGGCTTGAGCCACAAAAGCTAGTCAAAGAACATAACTGAGTTCATGTGAAAAACATATAGATTTGCATATGTTCATATTACCATTCATAAAATCAGATGATACTTCAATATAACACCACAGGGTTACCACACTCTTTGAGAAAATGGAAATTCATATAAAAATGTCCTCCTGTCAGGTATTTTAAGTATTTTTCATAAACTGCATGTTGGAAAGTCTGACTTTCCAGAAACATCCTCCACACCATTGGCACCGCCTGTCATCAAGGTGCCTCACGGTCCTCAGGTCTCAGTGTGGCCCTTACAATAGTCTGGGAAGCTGGGTCGGGGGGAGGACACAGGGGTCATGGTCTTCGTGCAAAAGGTGTGGAAACTGAGGCTCGGAGATGGGGCTGCTCAAATCGGGTGGCTAATATCACACCTGCCTCTTTTTTCTAATTGCGGGAAAATCAATTTCAAAGTTTGCTCTGACCTATATATTTTTGTAGACCATACCCAGGAGCTTCCTCACAGGACCCGGGCAGGTGTGACAGTGAGTTATAACAACTGCAGAAACACCAGTGTCACCACTTCTTCCTAACGTAGTCTTTGGATTCAGCTCAAAAAAAAAAAAGTATAATAAAGAGAATGAAGCATTTTACCTAACAAAATAAACTCCTGAAGTATACTTATTTTTAGATCAGTCAATTTAATGACTTATTTATTAGACAGTATAACCAAATGACAGCCTCTATGTAGTAAAGTTGTAAATACAAAGAAATGCATGTATTCCATATTTGTAAGCAATAAAAATAACAAGTACTCATATATCTTTCACTCTCTGAAGTGCTGTATTATTTTCTAATGAGGTTTACTGTTTGTTTTAAATTGAACAGAAGGTTAAGGAAATGAGAGAAAGAGGACTAAATAACTAAGGGCAATAGCAATAAAATACAGAGGAAATATATTAGCCAGCATCCTGCTGTTTATGTTATCAGCATTCATAAACAATTCTTTTGCTCAGAAGTATCTCTACTGATCACAGAGCCAAAACACCCCAAGTGTCTTTGGGTTGACGTTTCCTGATATTTCCCTCATCTTCACAAAATGTAATAGCATTTCGATTCAAGTTAAATTCATTCTGCACCCTATCATGCTCTTCACTCAAAGTCAGTGAAACTCAGGCCCGACTCAAACTATAGTTTTTCGTTTATATACCAGGTAGTTCCCACTGCATCTCTTTTTGGGAAATGAAAACCGATGCCGTTCCAATCTCTCACATGCCTTAGAAACAACTGACTCTCTCTTCAAATGTCAGTTTCTTCTAATCACTGGTCTCTGATTGAAACAGGGACCACATCAATGATGACATGTGACAAAAGCAGACTGCCTATTCACAACACCTTTTGAATGCTGTCTTTTTTATGTATCTCTTCAAAAACTGTCCTGTGTGAAAGATATTATGTACTAATTAAAATGTATTTTATGTGTAAATTCCATCTGACCCATTACAAATCTGCATGTGTGTGTGCTTGCGTGTGTGTGTGTGTGTGTGTGTGTGTGTGTGTTTAAACAGGCAGGGGATGGATTTACCTTTGGCAAGTCCCCGACCCTTGGCTGATACTTACACACAATTTGGGAGTTGGGAGACAATGGGAAGGGAGAAGAGCAAGCCAGACATCAAACCCATTTATTCTGAATCTTAAATTCTGACTTCTTTATCATCAATATTTTGGTTACATTGTTACACAAAAGACAATTAACATCCGGTTTGAGGTCTCTTCTTGGACTGCTTTGGGATTAGTGACATCTCCTTGGCATAGGAACTCTGTACTCAGCAACGCTCAGCTGGATTTTAATAATATTGTTGTACAAGGTGCCAAAACAGGAAGGATTTGAGAAACCGCTCCTAGGGTGCCTCTGCCAATAGCTTTAACCACTGGAACTCCAGCCTGGCTTCCTGCCAGTGCACGCAGGGGGCAGGGGAGTATCCACACCCCTCTTTCCTGGGCAGATCAGAAGGGGATCCCTGGAGAGTGGCTGGTCCTGCTGCCTTTGAAGCACCTGGTCCCAGGTGTGCTCACGCAGAGTGGATCCCAGTAAGTGAAACATGCTGCTGCGAAGACCCAGGTCACTCCACAGAGAAGCCATATACTCGGGAGACGCGGTCTTCCATGATCCAGGCCACCCAGGAATGCCAGGTTCTTAAATACTCCGAAGCGTTAAAAAAAATCCTGCGTTATTCATTCTCATGGTGCATCTGAGAGAATCACTTTAATAGAATCCGAGGAATTGCCCACTTGTCATTTTCACTTTGATATACAGGTACCTTTTGTTTGGTTGGGTCTCACCCAGGAATTCAACATACATTTCTCTCCTTCAGCCCAGCATGAAGAATAAAAGCAGGGGTGAGGAGGGAGAGCCGAGCATAGAAAGCAAAGCTTTTTGAGGACACACACACACACACACACACACAGTACAGAACAAAAGTCCAGTCTGATCGTGCAAAACTCGCATCTCCAGATAAAGCACTTCCGACAGGATCACAATGCCCCTTTCCCTCCCCAGTCCTCCCATTCTCCCAAGGAAACACACAGAATGAAAGCCAAGCCATCCTTTTTCTTAAGGCTGAACAGACACACAGAGAACACATTTCACAGACTGGCCAGCGGGCGGTGACCTGCAGGGCTCTTGCTTTGAGTGCGGCCAGCCCCCTGCAATCCATCCTGAGGTCTGGACACTCCTCACTCCGGACAACAATACATCGTCCATACAAAAGAAGAAATCGCAGTGGTCCCAACAGTAAAATCCCAGATCGACGTTACAATCACAGGTACAAATTGCTCAGATCCATAGAGTCGTTTCTCCTGAAGACCTTATCGTCTAAAACTAATTAGAGGCCAGGTTCCCGAGGAACGGTCAATAGCCAAAGAAAATAGTGGAGATTTTGAAGGAAGTCATTCTTCTATAGAGACAGTCAGACGGAGCTTGGAAACAAGTTGTTCTGTTCTGCCAAGTGCAGGGGGTTAGGGAGGGCAGGTTCCTGGGTCCAGATTACAGCTTTCCTGCCACCCCAGGCTCGGTGTTTATAGAGGAAACACCAAGAAGCCCGAGAAGGTGGAGTACTTCCAGCCTCCCATGAGGTTGCCCCGCTCCAGTTTGAGGTGCACCTTGTCCTCCCTCTCCATCAGCAGCAGGACCCCATTGCTGGCTGCTTCTCTGGTCACGTCCTGGTCTCCTGCGAACGCTGAGATCACTGGGTAGCCATTCTGCATTAAACTGACCTATGATGCAGAGGGTAGAGCTCAGCAGGCCATGCAGGGCCTACTGTTCTCACTTACCTGTCCTCTCCTTCCCCCAGCCCTTCCCCCATCCTTTCCATGGAGCCCTAGTTCCCCAGGGACCTGACCCAGAGGACTCAGTGGGCTCCCAGCCCCTCCCCCTGCCTCACTGAGGGGCTGAGAGGGGCTGCAGTAATGGGGACTGAGTAACCCAAAGTTGAAAGGGTCCCGTTTCTGAAGCTACCCACCTGGATGGTCTGTCTGTTGTACACTTTGACCACGTGGAAGCTGAAGCTATAAATCCCTTTTCTCGGAGCTACAAATATACTGGAGGCAAGATCGAAATGGTTGCCAATATTTACTAACACCTGAAACAGAAGAGGAACACACAGAGACATAGAAAGCCCCTCCTTGGCACACAGGGTGACCAGCCTGGCACAGCAGGGACCCAGATCTGCTATGAGCTGCCCAGGCTGCCCATCCGTTGGAGAGGCACTGCTGGAGTTAAAATTCCCCACAGTGGGAAGTGATTTCCAATGTATTCCAAGGGATAGCGATTCATAAAGATGTTTTAAACTATATGCATTTATGAGTTGAAAAAGTGGGTGCTAATTTTGTGCACTGGAGGCAGGACAGAAAGAAAGGAAGGAAGACAATGAGGTCAGTAAACACCCAGATGTTGAGTCTGTTCTGAGGCTTGTGGAATGATGGGGATTTTAGCATGGAGCTTTGACAAAAATTAGTGGACCACACTGAGTGTGTAGAGAATGGGCTATGGGGCAAGAAGGCAATTAAGTGAGATCCAGTTCCCTCAGATGAAGCTTCCCACCTAACTTCCTGTATGTGCTCTGTGTTTCTGCAGCCCCAGCACATGCCCTGGCAGCACACAGTAGGTGCTCAATAATGGCTGCTGAGTGCAAGATCTTAGTCCATAAACATATGTGGTGCCTGCTTCCCTCACTTTCCTCTGAGAGATGTTTGCTTCCTTGGATGAGCTATGACGTCATGCAATGTGCTTGACTAAATAGCAGAAGAGTCAACACAGCAGCTTGGACACCCTTGGCTCAATTCTGGGAAGTCCATCAGGTGCAAGAATAATGACTAATCTAGCCATGGGATAGGAGCTCACTTGGCCCTGCAATTGGGTTTCCTCAGATCAGAGGGGATGGGAGCATGACATCATAAGTAGAACCTGAAGACCGGAGGGCGCCCCATCACAACCCAAATCTTTTTTAGATGCTGAAGACAGAATTGGCCACTCTGCCTGGATCCCATCCCCACATCCTACTCACACACAAACGCACAACTCGATTGAGATACTAGAATGGCTTGCCTGGTGTTCTCAGCTTCTAAGACAAACATCCAGCAACAACACAGGCCTGGATGAAAGAGCCTGTCATGTGTTCAGAAAATAAATGTCAACTGAATACGTTTTGTGGTGATTTCTTAGGCACTCATTATAGATGAATAACAAGCAATCCCCAGAGCCATGTCAACTGCTGCTCAACCACAGCTGCCGGGATGGTTTGGAAGGCAGCCCGCACTGGAGCTGGGGGCACCACCTCCACCCCCCGTAGTCTGTGGGGTTCACATGGACACGCAGGCTCTATGCTTAGGGATGGTGTGCCCTACTACTCTGTGCCTCCCCAAGGCTATGCTCTCAGTGGGTAGTATAATGTTTTCACAAAAAATAAAGCATTCTCCACTCAAGCCCTTGGAGCTGCTTCTTCCAACTCTTTACCTCAACTCTCTCATTTCAATTTTAAATTCAGGAAACTGGCAGATTTGGAGCCCTGCTGTAGAGGAAAGATCTCCCAATCGGCTCAGAAAAGCAGACTGTTTCTCCCTAACCAGGAACCAGTGACTCATCATTCAGCCTGCCCTGCCACAGGTTCCTCATCCACAAAATGAGAACCTTGCTACCCCTTACCCTGCCCCACATCACCGTTTTCTTGACCCAAATGAACGACAGATGTAAAAAGATGGTGAAACTATTTGTAGGACATGGGAAGGTAAATTATAATAACGCACGACGGAGAACTTATTAATTCAGCAATTAGCTACCTGTGTCTTATTGTCTCCTTTCTTTGAACATAAAGTAAATATTGTGATGTCTTATAAATAAAAACAGATTAAAGACAGATTCCCTCCCACCACCACCCCCAAATTCCACAAAACTGCATGAATGTGCATACTCCCTAACAACAAGGAAAACAAATGAACACACTGGCCTAAAATGAGTCAAGGGTGTGTGTGCAGGTTTATCGATACCAGGAGTGAGGGTGGGTTTATGCAGAAGGGAGGTCTCCCTGCGGACTGCTGAAGAGGGTTCCGTGAGTGGAAGGCATAGGGTCCAAAAGGAATGGACTGATGTGTTGAAGTTTGGAAAGCACTGTTATGTTTCAATTTGTTTCCCGAAAACAACAGAACCAAGGTCAGAGGGATCCAAAAGGAAGGTCATAACCTCAAATCCGGAGCAGCCACACAGGGGCGGGGGGGCAAGGTAGGAGCCAGTGGGAAAGTTAAGTGGATTAGGACAACAGAAGTCATCAATCCTTTTTCTTGGTTATTATTCCCATAACCACACTACATATTGATATCGTGTATATATACTGTATCTGTAGATTGTCTTATACTGTTTTCACTGTACGTTGCAGTTATATAAGAAGCTATTTCGTTTTGTGTTTATATAATCATCCTGCTATTTCCCTCACACTCTTGCTCACTTCTTTTTCTTGAAGATAAATATCCTCTTCCCAGTCCTTTAAAAATAAGCAATAGGCACCTCTTCTCTGGGCATCTGGGCCTCATGAGGATCCCTCCTTGAGCGCCCGAGAGATTAAAATCCTCAGTCTCTGTGTGGGCCACCTAGGTGACCAAGGCCCATCTACCACAAATGACAGCCCCTCCCCGACCCGGGCAAAAAGTACACATTCAGTTCCCTTTTGGGAAATAGCTTTCTGATCTCTTAGCTTTACGGGGTTCTCAGTCACCAAAGTGCCACCTGAGCGGACAGTTAGAAGGGAGGTATAACGCCATCAGGAGGGAATGTCAAGGAGAGCACGCTAGAAACAGGAGAAAGAAGGGAGAGGCGCAGGGCAGGGCAGGGCAGGGGAGGGAAGAACCTGGAACTGCAGGTCCCAGACGCGGGAAGCCCCAGCCCCAGCCCCAGCGCCCAGGCTCCCGCCCTGTTCTCCGCGTGCAAACCGGCCGGCTGACCTGGTCGAAGTAGATGGTCATGGTGCGGTTGCTCATCTCCGACGGCTCGTGGTTGGTGCTCCGAGTGGCGGAGAAGGCCACTTTGGCGCTGCCAGAGCGCACGGAGATGCCAAGCGAGGAGGTGACAGCACCGTCCGCCGATGGGCTGGAGTCACACACCACTAGGCACTTGCCCTCCAGCACAATGGGCTCCGTGTCGTTCTGCGCCCGCACCGGGCAGCCGGCGGGCAGCAGCAGCAGCAGCAGGGCCAGCGCCGCCCCCAGGCAGGAGCCGCAGCCCGTGGGCTCGCGCAGCGCCCCCCGGAGCCCGGGCATGGTCAGCGGCGGCCTGCGGGGGCCCTGGCCAGGCGCCGGCATCCGGGCTGGGGGGGGGGGGGGCGCGGCGCGCTTGGGACAGCGGCAGAGGCGGCAGGAGCGCGGGCGGTCCAGCAACGTGCGGGGCCAGGGGTAGCCTCTTCTGGCCTGGGTGCCCTGCTCTGATGGTAACGGCCAGGATCTTCCTCACAAGGAAAGCGCCAGCGGACCTGTCAGGGCAAAGAACCCAAACCCTTAGACTGGGAGGTGAAGCAGTTCGGGAGGGGGCACGGGGAGCAGGTGCCACCCTCTTGTTCCCTCGCGCAGCCACCCCCCTCCCAGATTGGCACAACAGGTCCCAAGAAACGCGCGGCGCCCTGGGCAAGGCATCCCCGAAGACTCCGGGTAGGCGCGCGCCAGAGGTGCAGTCAGGTCAGGGGCCCGCGGTTCTGCACGGCCTCAGCACTGAGACAGCATCGGGCGCCCTCGGGGACTCCGTCAGCGCCACCCCACACCCCTTCTAGCCTAGGGCGGAGGAGAGCTCAGGATGCAGCAAAGGAAAATCCTTTCCTGCTCTATCGCCTTCATTCCAGCGGCATTTTCTTCAACACACTACGAACCCTTTCCCCTTGTTCTGCTTTCCTTTTCATCCTGTGTGTTCCCATCCTGGACATTGTTTTAAAGCAGTCCATCCAAAGATTAAATCTCCAGGAATGCTTAGGATGAATTAGAGCAAAAGAGAGAAACTAAAAGCGGACACCCACTGCCACAGCGTCCCCTCAGCCAGCAGCGAGCGCCTGGGGAGAGTCCCCGGGATCCCTCTGGCGCAGGCGAGGGTTCTGGCGACCGGAGCCCTGAGCTGGCCTGATGGTGCAGCTTTTGCTTCCAGGCTCCGGGCTCCCGTTTGCAGAGCTGGGAGGCGGCCCCGAGACTCTCTGCTAACTTCGCCACTTTCTCCGGCTCCCTCCGCTCCCCCTAAACCGGACAGGTCATTCCCACAGCCAGCCCAGAAACAAAAAAGCCGGAAGCCTCTCCCCCTCGCCGCCCACGGCCTCTGAACAACTCCTCCGATCGTCTAAGAAGAGAGAAGTTGTTTCTCCACGAGTAGCCTCTGTCCTCAGCCCCAGACAAAATCGTGCTCTTATTCTCGGTCGCTTCTCCCGACGCCCGGACGCAGACTCGCGATGGCCCCCGTTAAAACACACGCATGAATGCAATGAACGCGCGGATCGCGGAGCGCAGCGCTGGCTCGGTTACCTGGAACAGCCATGACGAGCGAGCACCGCTGTCAGCCAAGTTCTGCTGAAAGCGGGTGAGCGGAGCCGGCGGGAGGAGACACCGGGAGCGATCCGCTCCCCGCGCCTGGCCAATGCGGCTCCGCCCCGCCCTGCCCTCTGCCTCGCCGGCCCGCGCCTGCTCCCCGCGCGCCGCTCGGGTCCTGGCCCCTAACCCGCACGTCCCGCGCCCCAAACCGGACAGCAACCCACTTCGCGCTGGTGCGCTACCACCGCACCGCACGCGTTCCGCACCGGGTCTGCACCGCACCGCACGCGTTCCGCACCGGGTCTGCACCGCACCGCACGCGTTCCGCACCGGGTCTGCACCGCTCCTGCGCCCGCGGCGCAGCTCTCTCCTCCCACCCCAGCCCCACAGGCTCAGCCTTCCCCGTCTCCAGGCGGCTCAGCCAAACGCCACGAGGTCTCCGAGCACCCAAGGCGCCCTCCGCGCTCAGCACTCGCTCCCGCACGCCCGCCGCACCCTACACCACCGAGGTTCGGCTCTCACCCTAACACCCAGAGCTAAATCCCCCCTGACGTCTCTTTCAAAAATTAGGCACCGTCAAAAGCACTGTTCGCACCTCTAATTTTTGATTCTCTCTTTTCTTTTCCAAATTTCCTCCAAATCTTAATCCTGAGCAGCGTGACCACTTTCATAATTGAAAGGGGGTTGAGGGGAGGGAAAGAGTTTTATTGAGAGAGAGAGAGAGAGAGAGAGAGAGAGAGAGAGAGAGAGAGAGAGAGAGAGAGAGAGAGAATACAGAAGAAACGAATGGAGAGGAAAAGGCTAGGGATTTGAATGGTTTAAAGGCTGTGGTTCCGGAGTCTCCGGTTTGGGAAATGTCAGGGTTTGGCAGGGATTAAGGAGGCGCCTCCGCCGGGGTTTCCGTGCTGCTCCTCTGATCCTCCGGGCTCCCGGAGCGCGTTGGCGCTCGCGCTTATTTATTAAAATGCATGCTCTGAGCTCTAAGGACTTGGGGAGACGCGCGGGGTTTCCGAGCTGCGCCCAGAGCGCAGCGAGGGCGCAAGCACGGACGTGGGGCGCCACCTACGGGCGCTGGGGTCTCCCTGCCGCGGGCTCCGGAGTCTCGGGGGAGCCCCTAGGGACAAGGATGGGGTTTGCTGAGTCCTCTTTAACCCTCAAAAGCACTCCTAACCTCTGCAAAAATACAAAAATAAATGATCTTTCTTTGCGCCAGCGCCTCTGATCTTTGCTCTCACAAACATCTCTGCCAAAATGATAAATGCTGCAGTCAGGTTCTCCCAGCAACATTATCGGCTGAACCCTGGGCTGTATCCTCCATGCCTCCTGTAAACAAAGACGGTACGTAACTGTGCACTCACTTTTAAAAACATCTTTAAAAAATACTTAATCCTTTGACTTGCACGGTTTCCCTTTGCCGATAGACTGATCAAAAATAAATAAATTGGCCAACGCTATACATAAGGGCAGAGTGAAAGTATTTCTTATTCCTCTGCCCTTAGCACCTAACCCTCCTTCTTATGGAGATTTCAGCCAGGGTTCTGGCTCCACCCTATAACCTGGGTCTTTTGTGGTAGCGTGCATTGGAGCCTTATTCCCCACAGACTCTCACATGACTCTTCTCCCCATTGGAACCCCCGGCACAGAAGAACTCCAAATCAGTTCAACCTAAACGGATGTGGAAGAAGACAGGATAAAGTGGAAACAATCCCATTGCATTACCTGAGCTCATTATAACGGAGGTTGTAAAAGTCTGATGAAAAGAACTGTCAAGCCAAATGTTTTCTACTTCACATGCGAAATAGTACAAAATATAAAATAGCCCCCAAATCTATTATACTCCTAAGACATTTGCTGAAAATTAAGTGTTTTGCTTGAACATTTTTATAACGTGCTGGTCAGATGCACTGGACTTTGCCAGGAAACTTCTCCAAAGCCATTATATTTTGCTACCATTTTTTTGTGAGGTTAACACAATGGAAATTGTTAATTCTTATTTTCAGATAGTTATGTTAGTCCAATAGTGCATCAATTTTACAATCTTTTATTGCCACAATAAGCACAGCACTAGCATTCCGTCATAGAGAGTTCTGAATTGAATGCAAGCATAAATAACAAAGGATCCTGGGTCGCTGGAGGAAAGGTGAGGCACAGACGGAAAATCAGACCAGTTTGGGAATGCTAATGAAGTGGCAACACTCTCACACATCTATACATCTTCAAATAGCAGCTCTGTTTAGCAACTGCCTCAAAGATTGTGTTATACGCATCTCTTCTAATACGAACGCAAACACACAGGAACCCGATTATTACCATAACCTTTTGGGTAATAAAAGCAAAACTTTTTCAGGTGGCAACAAACATGTTGAAATTCTATAATAAACTGTCCATCTATATGGTAAACTCAATCACAGAATTAGAGCAATAAGCATTCTTATATACTGGGGGAAAAAACATGCTTGGTTTAAGTGTAGGCTTGAGGCTATTTGTAGAAGAAACTTGATAATTGTGAAAACTAGCAGATTGACAGAGATGGAACATTATTTATCTACTGATGAATTGATTGTTCTATCTGTAAGGAGACATTTAAGTAGTGATAGATTTAAGTCCATAAAAATGCTTAGAGAATATTTTAGAATGTCACTAGATTTAAAAGTGAAAATGTTTTCTAGTTATCACAGGGATTACTTTTTCGGTCCCATTTCCACGTTATTAGTAATCATTACAATTAGTAGAACAGTAGTAGTGGACTCGCTATATTAAGTGTAGATACATCCCCATAGACAATCACAATGTCAACCATTTATTGAGCATTCATTACATGTTGGATATTATCTAGGATGTAACATGCAGTTTAATACCCACCCTGCAGTGAGAGGTGGTTGCATAGAGCTTAAGAGGAAAGTATTCTAATTTTTTTAAGTGGGAAAAGGAGGCTGAGATAATTTAAGTTCCCTTCCTTTCATTTGTCCTAAGTATTGATCTCTAATAGAATGTAAATATATTTCCCTGGGGTAAAACACACCACGGAAATACATCTTCAGTGTGCATTGTAGCCTTTTCTTGCTGTTTTAAACTAATATACCATATTTATGATTTATTCCAGGTATATGATAAATATGATTTGCTACATATTTTATTCTTTAAGATGTGAACATCATATATGTACTTTTAAACACAAACATGGAAGGATTAATAAGCAGAGATGATTCTCTTTTAATTTTAACCTCATTGGAAAATACTTGACAGGTGTAATTGTATATATTTAAAGTGTACATGCATTGTGATGATTGGATAGACATACACATTGTAGAATGATTACCAAGAGCAAGATAATGAATACATCTATCACCTCACATATTTAACAGTTAACTTTTTAAAAAAATTTATGAGGTGAGAATGTTTAAATTTTACTTTCAACAACTTTTAAGCATACAGTACCATCTGATTAACTATAGTCACCGTGCTATACATTAGACCCTAAGAAATTCTTACAATTGAAAATGTTTACCTTTGACCTACATCACCCCTTGTCTCTCTCACCCTAACCCCTGGCAACCTCCATTTAATTCTGTTTCTATGACATTATCTTTTACATATTTTTTAAGATTCCTCTTATAAGTGAGTTTATACAATATCTTTCTTTGGCTTATTTCATTTAGCACTAGCATAATACCTTTCAGATTCATCCATTTTGTCACAAATGGCAGAATTTTCTTCTTTTTAATGGCTGAATATTTGATTGTATATATGTACCACATTATCTTTATCCAGTCATCTGTCGAGGGACATGTAGGTTGTTTACACATCTTGGCTATTGTAATTACTGCTGCAATAGACATGGGGGTGCTGATAACTTTGAGATCCTGATTTCATGTCATTCAGATACAATACCCAGGAGTGGGCTTGACTGATCACAAGGTACTTCCATGTTTATTTTAGTAGAAACATAACTTTTTGAAACTATCAATAACTGTATTTCCAATGTGATATAATGCTATTCTAGAGGGTTTGCAAGATGTGGAAAATAATAATTCTAAACATTGCATACCATTAAGTTATACATGCTAAATTGTTACCTATGCATGCTTGCATTTCTCACTATAATAAAAACATATGGAAGTGCATATTAAAATTTTATAATAACAATAAAGAGAATAAATACTCAATGCTATTTGGACACTTTACTGAGTTAGCAATATAAGAAAAAAATCTTTAAAGATTGGAACCAGTTCTAGTTCAGTTGAACAGAAAGCCCAGGAAAAGTGTGTCTATATAAGCAACAGGCTTGTAATTGTTGAATAAAATTACTAAGTAATCAAAATAATCTGTTCAAAACAGGTAAAACTGTGATTAGTTAATAATTCCAGGTTAGCTGAATTTGAGTCAATAAAACTGTTTCCATTGTGTGGTCATATTCTACAAAACAAATTACTGTCACTCACAGAGCATACTGAACTATTTTTAAAGACCATGTACCATAAAACTTGATATAATGGATTAATTCGGGCATGAGGGTGTCCATTATAGCCAAAAGTCCATTATAGAACAAAGTAGGGTTTCTGAATTCCTATGTTAAAAATTTGACAAACCACTTAGCTTACCTGTTTTTAGTTATGTAGATACATTTGTGTAATTAAAATTAAGTGTTTATGAAAAGTTTAATTTCACAGAAAAGTTTTCTATAAGAATTACAGTAATTTTAAGTTTATACTGACTGGGTCTAATAAATGCATGCATTTACTACTGTGAGTTAACAAATGCTCAGGGCTGGGGTGTGGCTTAGTGCACATGGGAACATCAGCTGGCACGCGTTAAAACTACTGCAGAAAGTCATACCATGTGACAACAGAACCAATTAGCCAATTATTGCTCACGATGCTCTAAGATCACATGCTAATCATTTGCAGAACACTGTTTACAAGTGGCGACTCTTGGATTTAAATATGTAGACTATAGTTGTAGATATGTAATACTTATTTATATCTACAAAATTACTACAGTGTTTTTTCTAAAATTTGTTAAAAATAACAGTGAATTAATAACAAAAAATAACTTGTTAGTTTAATTATAAGCAAATCTTGGTTGAAAGCATTTTAACATTAACAGGGTGCTAATGTTCATGTATAACATATGGACCAGAAATTTTGTTCCTTAAATTGAGTTCTAAAAAACTGTTCATTTACTGTACTAGCTATTTTTTTCTCTGACCTACATTTCAACATTTAATAAATATTATTTACAAATGTAATTTTTAATTTAGCTTTTATTAAAAAATTGATAAAATAGAGAGCAACCTTGGTCCAACAATGTGATATCACTTCTACAGTATTATAAAATGAACATGTTACATTATAAAAATTCACTTTCTATTGTTCTAGAATGCCTCTTAAACTTAAAATATATGTATAAGTACAGTTACATATTGTAGGTAAGTATCAGGCTAATCTAAACTAATAAAAGCGAAATAGTAAAATTAACCGTTTCTTCGGGACGCCCAACAGCCAATCAGAACAATGGTATGCAAATTAGCCCAGCCAAGATGGCGGAGGCCTCTGGTTAGGAATGGAGCAATAGCCGGCGCACGCAAGGGCGGAGGCCTGGCCTCCGCCCTTGCGTGCTCTGGTGGTAAGTTCCGGACAATGGCGGCGGCTGCAGGGCCGGGTGGCCGCCCAGGCCCTCGGTTCTGCAGCCGGGGCTGGCAATAGAGAGATGGGGCTGGGAATAGAGAGATCGCGCTGACCCACACACAGGTGGAGGCCTGGCCTCCGCCTGTGTGTGCCCTGAAAGTCGATTAAGGGCAGTGGCGGTTGGCAGCAGGGCCGGGAGCTGGCTGCCCAGGCCCTTGCCCTGCAGCCTGGGCCTGGGAATAGAGTGATCGCGCCAGTGCTTGGTTCTGGGCGGCCTTGAGTGAGAGCCGGCCCGGCCCTCGGCTGGGGCTGGCAATAGAGAAATCGTGCCCACGGTGGTTCCAGACAGCCGTGAGCAGCCACAAGGCCGGGAGCTGGCAGCCCGGCCCGGCCCTGTGAGGCCTGGGAATAGAGCAATTGGGCCCACGTGACCTCAGAGGCTCAGTGGCAGGGGCTTGAGGTGGGTACCCCCTCGGGGTCATGCCCGAGCATCCTCTGCCCCCGCACAGAGCCTCTGCCACAGGTCCAGCCACCTGCCTCCACCCTGGGGGCCTCCATGGGGCGTGTGTGAGCATGTGCCTGGCTCCACCCCCGTGTGTCCGCTCAGCAGCATGGCTCCCCCAAGGGACCATGCACCAGCGTCCACTCCCTGACCTGCCACCCAGCTCTGCACCAGGTGTGTCCCCTCAGTGGTGGAGACCCACCAGGTATGTGCAATGGTAGGCCACCCGGCTGGAAACGTCCACTCCTGCACTCACCAGCCATCCCACCACCCAGTGCGCGAACCCTGAGGGGGCTGTGGCCATCCTGAAAACAGCCCTCAGCCGCTCACCCAGACTGGCCATGCATGCCAGCAGGTGGACATCCCCCCCACAGGGGTCCCAGACTGTGAGAGGGCACAGGCTAGGATGAGGTGCAAATTTTTGTGCACTGGGCCCCTAGTGAGACTATATGAGGCAAGGGTATTGCAAACATCCAAAGTGACCTGTTTTCTTGGTATCTCAATGTCTCCTGCTACTTTATTCTTATCTAATTTAATAAAAAAGTAATATGCAAATTAACTCTCACTACATTACACCCAAGTCATGTCCACCATCCAAACCATGCCCACCAGCCAATCAGACCAATGATATGCAAATTAACCCAGCCAAGATGGCGGCTGGCAGCCACTGAGCTAGAGCAAACAGGAGGCTTGACCTGGCTATGGAGAAAGCTAAACTTCCCACCTGCCTAGGCCGGCTGTGGCCTCTGCTCAAGGCAACAAAGTTTCAATTGTAAAAGATAAATAAACCTCAGAAACCTGCTTCCAGCCAGCCTCATTGGGACCTTGGGTCAATGGGAGCTGTGGCCAGCCTGCAAACAGCCCTCAGCGCCTCACCCAGGCTAGCCAGGCACCCCAATAGAGATCCAAACCCTGAAGGGGCTATGGGCAGCTGAAAACACCCCTCAGCCCCTCACCCAGGCTGGTCACACCCCCATGGGGTGAGGGTCTCCACTGGAGGGATTGGCCAGCCTGCAAATAGCCATCAGCCCCTCACCCAGGCTGGCCAGGCATGCCAGCAGGTGGACATCCCCTAAGGGGTTCCAGACTGTGAGAGGGCACAGGCCAGGCTGAGGGGACCCCCCCACCCTGAGTGCACAAATTTTTGTGCACTGGGCCCCTAGTTAAGGCATATCTTAGAATTAGTGAAAAAGGAACATTAGTAACTTAATGGAGTTATAACATTTGAAATATGATATGTCAGCAGACGTGGAAACCATTATTTGGGAAAAGAAACACTTCATCTTTGTTCTTTTCAGCTATGTCTTACATAATCCTAATATTTAATTTCTTCTATTTTACGGTAGCCAATGTCTCTATTGCTTTATCAAATTGGGTCAAGTGCCTAATGTTAGTCATTTTAATCCTATCAAAACAAAAGTCTTTATGAACTAGGATGCCGTTTGTCAACTCTTATTTCTCAATAAAGGATAGATGATGGTATTGCGAAATGAAAGTTCCTTCTGCAAGTTCTTGCTAAAAGAATTCTAGCAGCCCAGATGGGAGTAAGGATTCATTTAATGTGAAGCTAAAGCATTTCCTAAATTTTTATTTAAATATTATTTCTTATAATCTAATTGTGTAAGTTTCTGGAATAGCTGCAACCACATGTATGTTTTCAAGAATCATTGTATTTGGAATATTTTGAATACATATAATATACAGAAATCATACTTTTTCTTAGAAACTAGTTTTGAAATAAAAACATGTATAATTTAAGATAAAACAAAACTGCTAGTTTTGTGCTTTCAGAAATATCCCAAGAAATTACAGGTCAATGTGTATTTCCCTCTCAAATGTTCCCCTGTAAGAATAAATTATAATGGTATTAGAGGCCCGATGCATGAAATCCATGCATGAGTAGTGTCCCTAGGCATGGCCAGCGATTAGGATCAATCAGAGCCTCGTTGCCCAGCTGCTGGTTGCTGGCTGCTGGCTGCTGGTCGGGGCCTTTCTCCATTCGGAGCCATCCCCTGGTGGTCAGCACACATCATAGCAAGTGGTCGAACTCCCAGTCGGTCAAACTCCTGAGAGGACAATTTGCATATTAGTCTTTTATTATGTAGGATGCTGAATTTATAATTGTTTGGTAATGCTTTAATTCCAAAACTTTTGGAGCTAAACTTAAGCACTTCTAAGAATACTATTTGTTCTTACCAGGGGACATGCCTACATCCTCAAAAAGTAACATATCCACAGAATATGATAGAATTAAAGTTGGGTGTTTAGGGAAGAGCCATATGGAAGAGTCTGTGATTCAAGCAGGAGTGAGGTCTGAATGTGAGTCCAGTCTCTGGTGCTGGTGAGGGAGAGGAACCATCTGATTCTTAGTGAGCTCCTTGTCACCATCTCCTGTTTGAGTCTGGCGAAGCGCCACCTCCCACAGCCTTAGTGACCTGGAATCTGAGGTATTTCTGTCGTGTTGCTACAGCAAACTGTACTGCGAGGGGATATTTTAATTCAACACAGACTAAATGTAACTCAAGCATTGTCGAGGTCTGAACACAACCTTCTTGTTGTTGTTTCCGAAGCCATAACTAATTATTTTATGCTTGATATTAAGGCTTTATCTTGAGACTATTCTTAAGAAACAGAGCCTCCTAATGGAACATTAAGTAAGCATTCACAGGACTGCTGTGTTTCAATACTGAGAAATCTGAAGGCTTGCATTTTACAGAGTTGCACCCTGCACAGGCTGAGAACAGCTGCTTATCCCATAGGAACCATTCTTCTGATCTAAACCATTACAAAAGCCATTTTACCCTGATCAGAAGTTTTTAAAAGAAATATGGCCATCCTCAGCACAGAGATCAGAGTGCAGGAACAAATGTATTTAAGGGATGTTTCTCTACTTGAGAGGGAAGGATGTCCCGCCTGCCTGTTTGAGCAAACAGTGAGCTGAATCCATGTGCTGCACCTCCTCATCGGCTCTTTCACCCTAACTCACCCAGACTACAGTGAGTTTACGGAGGAAAGGAAGGGGGATCCTGTGTGCCAAGGACTCCCGAACTGTACTGAACACCCGAATCACCTGGAAGTCCCCCTACAAAAGTATTTCTGAGTCAGTAAGCGTGGGGTGGGACCTGAAATTCTACATTTCTACCAAGCTCATAGCTGAGGACAGTCCTCCCGGTCTTCAGGCTCCACTTTGAGTAGCAAAATCTATTCTTCTATTCTTATGGGGAATTAAACTATATTGGAAATATTAGGAGATTTATTATTAAGACATTTACAAGGAGAGTATGCTTAAATAAAAGAAGTGAAACTCACGTTAGGAAATGGCATGGTGAGCGTAAACATGGAGCCGATATCCAGTAGTCCGATCCACAGCAGTTGTTTCCTTATTGTCCACCCAGGCTGTCTTCTCAAGTTTAACTTGCGGTACCCTATAAACGTTATTTCCGAAAGAAATCACTTTTACGTCAAATCCTACACAAAATGTAAGTTGTTTTTTTTTTTTTGCCTTTATGAAAGCTCAACTTTGGCAAGACAAATTAAAGAAAACTGAGGGACAGCTTCCTAAATGCTTCTGTAATTGACACCTCAGGACAGTTTCTCATCTGTGTACAACTTTTCTATCAGGAGTTACAACATAAATGTCCGGGAAGGGGTTTCACTTCCTTTGCATACCACTGGGCAAACATTACCTGGGGCTGAAAGTGTGGTGGTGTGTTTCTGTGAAATGTCTCCTGAATCAGAAGGTGTCCTGGTTTCCAGCAGCACCAGGGAAGGAGATCATGGCCTCGATACTTGGATCTGTAATCATACACAAGAGCAAATATTCTGGCTGTCATATTGGAATATTCTTCTTTACATGAAACTTGGGCTTTGTATACCCACTACCTGAGTGCTTGCGAGTTAAAAATTAACTTTGAAATAAGCAAACTTTGGAACCTAGGCAGGTTGACTGGATTTCTGTTTGAAAAATGACGGCTTTGCTCTGTCATGATGATCTTCAAGGACGTGTCCGGATGTCTCTGTAGGATTCTCTTAATTGCCAAGAAGCATAAGTGTTTGTGAAGTTTCTAATATATCTGAGGCACACATTGTATTGCATCATGATTTCTCCGGAGGAGACGCCAGCCACACAGGTAGCTAAGGAAGACATTTAATGAGTCAGAATGCGGCAAGTCAGGAAGGTGCTGAGAAGTCAGAGGATCTACAGACAGTTAAGTTTGAGAGCTGACCCTGGGGTCATGGGGAAGACCGGCTTTGTGTAAAGAAAGACAAGCAGTTTCATTAGCAAAGGCAGATTCCCTTTCAAATTCCTAGACTCTGAATCGTAAGCAATGAGACATATTTTTACCCAGCTTTCAAAAATACTGAAACCAAAAGTTCATATCATGAAACATAGCAGAACACGGATGGCCTTACTTGTCAGGGAAGTTTTTGTTTTAAGTAATTTTTAAAAAATCCTCTATGTGTCCTTAGGAAGCTTTCAGTGAACATTAAGAATTAGATTAAGTTTTGTTTTACTTCATAATGTTATTTAAGATGTTCTGCACAGAATAGTTTTTAAATATTAGACTCATACTAAAATGTTCCTTGATTTATTTCTATGCATTAAATAGTTCCCTAAAATGATATATGGTTACATTTATATCATCTTGTTTACATACCTCTCCATTATGATATGTATGGTGAACCCCCCATACTAACATTTTTTATACAAATACTTTGCTTATCCACAAACTATATTTTTTTGCAAACAGGTATCATGATATTTTGCTTTGCTATTTTCAATACATCCAACATGCACCTCTGCCTTATGTTTGCATATTGATAAACTCAATCCATCACTCATCTAATCTAATAAAAGAGTAATATTGAAATTGACCGTTTCTACAGGACACCTAAGCCATGCCCACCAGCCAATCAGAGTGGCTGTATGCAAATTAACCCAGCCAAGATGGAAGCTAGCAGTCACCGAGCTAGAGTAAACAGCAGGCTTCCGTTCCACCAGAAGTAAACTGTCTGCCTAGGCCCACTGGGCTTCTCCTGGCTCAGGCAACATAGTTCCAACATTGTTTCAATTATAGAAGCCATGGAGCTGAAATAAACAGAAGGCTTCCATTGCACCAGCAATGGAGGAAACTGCCTGCCTAGGCTGGCTGGGCCTCTCTCAGCTCATGCAACATAGTTGCAATTATAGAAGCCACAGAGCTGAAGCAAATAACAGGCTTCCGTTGCACCTGTGATGGAGGAAACTATCTGCCTAGGCCGGCTGGGCCTCTACTAAGGCAACATTCTTTCAATTATAGAAGCCACGGAGCTGAAGCCAACAGGAAGCTTCATTACTTGCCAAGGCCTCGGCTTAAAGCAACAGTGTATCAACTATAGAAGATAAATGAACCCCAGAAACCTGCTTCCAGCCAGCCTTGCTGGGATGTTGGGTCAAAAGGAGATATGGGCAGCCTGAAAGCCTGAAAACAGCCCTCAGCCCATCACCCAGGCTGCCCAGGTATCCAGTAGGGACCCAAAACCTTAAGGGGCTGTGGGCAGCCTGAAAACGGCCTCAGCCTGTCACCCAGGCTGGCCACACCCCAATGGGGTGAGGGTCCACACTGGGGGGCTTGGCCAGCCTGAAAACAGCCATCAGCCCCACACCCAGGCTGGCCAGGTACCCCAGTAGGGACTTGAACCCTGAAGGGACTGTGGGCAGCCTGAAAACGCCCCTCAAGTCCTCACCCAGGCTGCCCAGGCACCCCAGTAGGGACTCAAAACCTGAAGGGACTGTGGGCAGCCTGAAAACGGCCCTCAGCTCCTCACCCAGGCTGCCCAGGCACCCCAGTAGGGACTCAAAACCTGAAGGGTTTGTGGACAGCCTGAAAATGGCTCTCATCCCATCACCCAGGCTGGCCACACCCCAGTGGGGTGAGGGTCCACACTGGGGGGTTTGGCCAGCCTGCAAACAGCCATCAGCCCCTCACCCAGGCTGGCTAGGCATGCCAGCAGGTAGACATCTCCAGAGGGGTTCCAGACTGCGAGAGGTCACAGGCCAAGCTGAGGGACCTCCCGAGTGCACAAATTTTTGTGCACCGTGCCCCTAGTTAATTCATAAGTTTAAGTACTTCTATTATATGTCTTCATGCATACTTTCACAAATGCATAATGAGAAAAAATGATTTAAATAAGTAAAAAATGATTCAGAACTTAAGATAAAAAATTTTATTAACCCATCAAGAAAAGTTAGATTGAAGAGATTTGTTTATTTATTTATTTATTTATTTATTTATTTATTTATATTTTCTTGTGCACCAGGATATGCTAACTCACAGCCTAATGACCCAACCTGGTTCAACCCAGTGTTTCCAATTGGCATTTATATTTCTGGGTGGTCCTACTCTTGCTTGAGATAAGATTGAGTAAAAGATAGCAGAAGAGGCAGACTGAGAATTTTCTCAAAGCCTTCACAAATGAAAGATCTACCCTTCCATATGCACTTCAAGTGCAGGCCATCACTAACTTCCATACATCTTCATGGAATAGGGCTGATGTTTGAGTCTCTAATCCATACACATGTGAGGCTTAGTTTCATTGGAAAAAGAAACTAAATGTCCATTAATCAAACTGAGGTGTTTTTTTTTTCAGATATGTATATGGCATGAAATTACATGAGTTCCATTATATATGAAACCTAATAATCACATGGTTTACTTTTATAATATCAATATCATTGTTTAATATTAACTATAGTGCATGAAAGAAATATATTGTCCTAACCTCACTGACTCACCTTAGACAGTATGAGAGCTGAAAATTCAACCTTACAAGTGCAACTTTCTCTTTTATGATTTTGTGACTATACAATTGTGTTGATCTTTCATATATATATATATATATATATATATATATATATATATATATATATATATAGCAAACTATTGCTATGTGGGTTTTCTGTTATTTTTTAAATCTTCACCTGAGATACTGGAGGATGCTCCAACCAACTGAGGCATACTGGTTTGGGTGTTTTAGTGAGCTTGTTACCCAGTGTCCCGGTTCTTGTCACCTTTAATTTCCATTTTTTCTACTAAGTCCTTCAGTGGGTGATTTCTGCATTCCATTCCCGGTTCACACATCCATCAGAAAGGGATTTTTAAAAATATAATACAAATACTTAAATTAAGCTATCATAGACATACCTAATGTTTTATATTTCTTTTCAAAGAAATGTATAGAAAAGAAACCAACTCCTTCTTCACTGCATGGTTGAAAACTTTTATAATATAAAGCAACTATCTCGATAGTGAGAAATAAAAGTGGGACTCACAGAATGTGGAGAGGAGCCAGTGACATGTATGGTCATTGTCCTAAAAGATGTTCAAGTGCCCACTAAAATTATTGGTAAAAAAAAAAATCCACAGCATTTCCAAGTATATTGGCCCAAATAATAAAATTAAAAATAATATATTCCTATAAAACGTTGGTAGTGAGGAGAAATTTAGGAGGCTAGTGTTATTGAGCTGAGCTCCCATCTTTCAACTAGGAAATCAATATATTGAATAAAGTTTATGAATAGACCTAAAATAATAATATCATTTCGACTGGGAAATAGTAGGAGGAGAAAAAAACAAAAAGAAATCTTTTTTTTTAAAGATTACTACAGGCATTAAGAAGGTATCAGGCAAAATCTATTATTAGTATGATTAAACCTATATATATGTTTCTGTATTTTTAAATTTACTACTGTATTTAAATTTTTGACTATTATTTTATAAATCATTTTCATTAAAAAACATGAAATATATTTTCTTAATATATTACCTTCTAAACTAAGTGCAGGGTGGTGGTGAGGAGAAGGGATTGGATTCTAGAGTCAGGAATGGGAAGGGAGGGCTCTCATCAGAGTGCCACTGAGAAGGGTGTCTCTGGCCTACATGTTCCTTTAGAAAAGACCAAGCTGCATCTCAGGGCTTTGGGAAATATAACTCCACGGGCAAGTGCAGAGTAGGGACCCCCCACTTCCTCAGGGAGTTCAAAACTGAAACAAGTAAATGAAAGAAGAAACTACAAATTTCTTTTTATTGTCCTACAGGGCAAATAGGAAGTATAGCCTCAGTCAAATAATAAGGGATCCCAACAGGCAAGTTTTAGTAAATGAACTTGCAATTTGCAATACCTGTGTGTGTGTGTGTGTGTGTGTGTGTGTGTGTGTGTGTGTAACACATTTTGGTGATAGAAAGCTGAAACATTTGGATAATTTAGGTAACAATAGCTAATTTACAACTTAATGGATATATAATTTCACTGCCAGAAAACTATCTGATCCAAGTCATAGAATTTGGGTTATGAGGACAAGATTACAGTCCACAATTCAATCTAGAAATCTTACCCCCTCCCCAAATAAATGTAAATTTATTTTTAAAAACTCACTATTAATTCTGATAAGAGGTGTAGGCTAAGAGAAATTTGAAATATTTGACTAAAATGAGATTTGAAGAAAACTGTCAGATTCATTTTTCAGCTGTCTGCCTATCCTTCATTCCCAGGTCTCAGTGCGAATTGATTATATTACTGGGGAAGCAGCCCATATT